>CAUYOR010003666.1:0-11822 GCA_963573925.1 Callimico goeldii
GATCACGAAGTCAAGAGATCGAGACCATCCTGGTGAACATGGTGAAACCCCGTCTCTACTAAAAAATACAAAAAATTAGCTGGGCATGGTGGCGTGTGCCTGTAATCCCAGCTACTCAGGAGGCTGAGGCAGGAGAATTGCCTGAAACCAGGAGACGGAGGTTGCAGTGAGCTGAGCATGCACCATTGCACTCCAGCCTGGGTAACAAGAGCGAAACTCCGTCTCAAAAAAAAAAAATTAGCTAGGGGTGGTGTATGCCTGTAATCCCGGCTACACAAGAGGCTGAGACAGGAGAATCGCTTAAACACAGGAGGCGGAGGTTGCGGTGAGCCGAGATCGCACCATTGCACTCCAGCCTGGGCAACAAGAGTGAAACTTCGTCTCAAAAAATAATAGTAATAAACAAAGAAACAAAACAATGAGGCCAGGCGTGGTGGCTCACGCCTGTAATACCAACATTTTGGGAGGCCGAGGTAAGTGTACAACTTGAGATCGGGAGTTTGAGACCAGCCTGGCCAATATGGTGAAACCCTGTCTCTACTAAAAATGCAAAACTTAGCCAGGCATGGTGGTATGTGCCTGTAATCCCAGCTACTTGGGAGGCTGAGGCAGGAGAATTGCTTGAACCTGGGAGGCAGAGTTTGCAGTAAGCTGAGATCACATCACTATACTCCAGACTGGGTAACAGAGTAAGACTCCATCTCAAAATAACAACAACAACGAGAAAAAAAACTACTGGAAAATTTGGACTATCAAAAAATAAATCCAGCCTGGGCGCAGTAGTTCATGTCTGTAACCCTAGCACTTTGGGAGGCTGACGTAGATGGACTGCTTGAGCTCAGGAGTTCAAGACCAGCCTGGACAACATGGTAAAACCCCGTCTCTACTAAAAATACAAAAACTAGCCAGGTGTGGTGGTTCACATCTGTAATTCTAGTGACGTGGGAGGCTAAGAGGAAGCTTGTAAACAGAAGTCTGTCCTGTACAATTAAGAAATGACTAGCTTCCCACATGATTTTCAACATTAATGTAAGTGAAAACATTCTGCCCAGTGACAGAACGAGGTTTTATAGGACCTACAGCTTATAAAGGTTAGAGTTCTCTATAAGAAAAAGCAGATAAAATTAGCTTTAGGGTTTAAAAATATCAAATATATAGTAATAGATCTAAAGAAAGGTGCGGAATACGTCTATGCTAAGATGTGCAAAACCACAACCTAAATAAAGGGATATATGTCCATGAATTAAAAGATTCAATTTTAAAGATTTCAATTCTCTGCAAATCAATCCATGGACCCAATGCAATCCTGAATAAAATTTCTCCCCCCAGAGAAGTTTTTAAGGAAACTGAAAAGCTGATTCTAAAAGAAATACAAAAGGCAAAGACTATCTTAAGGCAATTATGAAGAAGCACAAAGCAGGAATCCACACTACGTAAAAGGCCTATTGTAAAGATACGGTCACTGAGACAGGGTGACAATGATGCAAGGATGGACAGACTGACCAACGGTACAGAATAGAAAGTCTAAAATTAAAACCACATGTAAAGGCCGGGCACAGTGGCTTATGCCTGTAATCCCAGCACTCCAGGAGGCTGAAGCGGGCGGATCACCTGACACCAGGAGTTCAAGACCAGCCTGACCAACATGGTAAAACCCCATCTCTAAAAAAACAAACAAAACAAACTTACCTCAGTTTAAGGCCAAGAAAGAAAAAAAAAAAAGAACCACATGTAAAATGTCAAGGCACTTGTGATCAAGGTGATAATGCATTGCAGTGGGAAAAGGATGACCCTGTAAATAAATGGTTCAGGGTTCAGTACTTCTATCAGGGGAAATGTGTATTAACCCACATTTCATACCACATACAAATACCAATTTCAGATGGACTGGAAATCTAAATGTGGAAGGTACACAATACAACTTTTAGAAGAAAACATTAGAGGACATCTTCATGATCTTGAAGTAGGCAAAGATTTCTTACATAGAACATAAACGGCACTAAACAAAGGCAAAAATTGATAAATTGAACTATATTAATAATTTCTGTTCATCAAAAGACATCATTAAAAGAGTGAAAGGGTTGCTTGATGATATCATGCCATAAAATAAATAAATAAAGAGTAAAAAAGCAACCCACAGAGTATGAGAAAGAACTTTTTTTGAGACAAAGAACTCCTTGCTCGGCACAGTGGCTCACACCGGTAATCCCAGCACTTTGGGAGGTTCAGGCGGGTGGATCACAAGGTCAGGAGTTCGAAACAAGTCTGACCAACATGGTGAAACCCCATCTCTACTAAAAATATAAAAATTACACAGGCATGGTGGTACATGCCTGTAATCCCAGCTACTCAGGAGGCTGAGGAAGGAGAATCTCTTGAACCTGGGAGGCAGAGGCTGCAATGAGCTAATATCGCGCCACTGCACTCTAACCTGAGCAACAGATTGAGCCTCCGTTTAAAAAAAAAAAAAAAAAAAAAAAAGAACTCCTAAAGATAAATACGAAACAGAGAGATAGATAAATGCGCAACTGACTGGAACAGATAGTTCATAAAAGAGGATACCCAGGCCGAGCACGGTGGCTCACGCCTATAATCCCAGCACTTTGGAAGGCCGAGGCGGGTGGATCACGAGGTCAAGAGATCGAGACCATCCTGGTCAACATGGTGAAACCCCGTCTCTACTAAAAATACAAAAAATTAGCTGGGCATGGTGGCGCTTGCCTGTAATCCCAGCTACTAGGGAGGCTGAGGCAGGAGAATTGCCTGAACCCAGGAGGCGGAGGTTGCAGTGAGCTGAGAACGCGCCATTGCACTCTAGCCTGGGTAACAAGAGCAAAACTCCGTCTCAAAAAAAAAGAGGATACCCAGATGGCCAAAAAATATATAAAAAGGTGCTCAACACTGTCGGGAAAATGCAAATTAAAGCCATAGGTGAAACCATTTTACTCTGGCCCAATTCTTTGCCTTAAAAAAGGCAAAACAGTGCAAATATCTTACCACTAAGTGCAGAATAAAAAAAAGAAAATGGCAAAATAAACAAAAACAATTGTTGGTGAAGATATGCAGTAACAGGAACTTTCATATATTGCTCAGCTGAATATACTGTCCATATACCCCACAATCCAGCAATCCAACTCCTGAGTATATATACTCCAGAGAAATGAGTGCTTTAGTCTACAACAAGCAGGTGCAAGAATGCCCACAGTAGCACTATTCAGCAGAGCCCAAACTGGAAATCTCCCATATGGTCATCAAAAGCAGACTGGTTACACAAACTGCAATATACTCACACTATGGAATACAGTACTGCATAGTAAAAAGAAAGCATTCACTACAACTCATTGCAACAAGGAGTTGCATCCGCATCACATAAACATAATGTTGAGCAGCAGAAGTTAGATACAAGTGTTCTTGGCTGGGCACGGTGGCTCACACCTGTAATCCCAGCACTGTGGGAGACCAAGGCGGGTGGATCACCTGAGGTCAGGCATTCAAGAGCCTGGCCAATATGGTGAAACCCTTCCTCTACTAAAATATAAAAAATTAGCAGGGCATGGTAGTGCATGCCCGTAATCCCAGTTACTCTGGAGGCTGAGGCAGGAGAATTGCTTGAACCTGGGAAGCAAGAGGTTGCAGTGAGCCGAGATCATGCCATTGTACTCCAGCCTGGGTGACAGAGCAAGACTCTGTCTCAAAACAAAACAAAAGAAAATAAAAAAACACAAGTGTTATTTTGTACTTCATCCATTGCAAAACTAATGCTTGCTGCTAGAAGTTAGGAAACTAGTTATCATTGGTGGAGTGGGAAGGGTGGTATTAGAAGGGGGCATGATAATGCTCTGGGGAGTTGGTAATGTTGTTTCTTGATGTGAGTGCTGGTTATGTACGTTCAGTTTATGAAAATTTATCAAGTTGCACTTATTATATATGTCCTTTTCTGAGTGTACATGACATTTCAAACAAAAGGTTTTTTGTTTTTTTTCCATGACACAGCCTCAGCAGGCCCTGAAAACATGTGCTCAAAAGGTGTTTTTGGCTGGGCCCATGGCTGCAACCTCAGCACTTTGAGCGGCAGAGGCAGGTGGATCACTTGAGGTCAGGAGTTCGAGATCAGGCTGGCCAACCTGGTGAAACCCCATGTCTACCAAAAAATTTAAAAATTGGCCAGGTGTGGTGGTGTGCACCTATAGTTCCAGCTACTCAGGAGGCTGAGGCACAAGAATCACTTGAGCCTGGGAGGTGGAGGTTGCCATGAGCTGAGATCGCACCAACTGCGCCCCAACCTGTGAGACAGAATGAGGCCCTGTCTCAAGGGGAAAAAAAAGGTGTTTTTACTTTTGTTTTTCTAACTAGGTATAGTGCCCTGGAAGTAGCCTGTGCATGTACAGGACCCTGAAACTTAAGCTTCATGAGGTTTATAACAAATCTTCCTTTGGCCCTGCCAGACACATCATCTAAGTAAAAAGCAGTTTATAACTATCTCAACCTAGACCTAAAGAGATCTTACAAAGAAATCATAAGCACTTTTTCACCACTAAATATACACTAAATTTTCCAGGAACGTAACTATTATATAAAAAAGGACAAGATTATACTTTGTTTTGTGTAGAACTTTATGAAGATTTATTCACCATATTGGAAAATCATATCACTGATGGCAATGCTACATATCTGAGTCACTAACACGATACATCTGTATTGGCCTCTATTCATAGGTGTCATACTCACTAAGACAAAGCCATGTGTACCCACAAGAACCTGATGGCTCTGGTTTCCAATGTGCTGTGAGCATTTAAATTTGTCTTCTGAGAATTTACACACAGAAATACATATTTTATTACCATAACATTCCTTTTTGTTTTCCTTTCATATTACAGTTAAGACTTTGTAGACATGTCAGTAGATTTTAACTGGGAATTTCATTTCAGGATATTAAAGGTGGTCATAGGGTCTGACAGGGTTGAGAACTAGCTACACACCATCACTCTATTGTAAGAACTGTAAAGAGAATTCTAATTCCTAAACTTGGTAACTGTTCTTTTACACCACTCACCTCATCAAAATCACAAGTTGAATAATACATTTATCTAAAATGTAAAAGAATGAACCAAATAAACAAACAAAAACCCAGCTGCCATTTTCAAGAGTAATTATCGAAGTATATCTATCACAAATTTGATCTAGACATAATGAGCAGAGTGAGAGGGAAACAGGAGTACAAACTACAAGCTCTAACTGAGTCCTTTGCCTTTTAAAACAGTAAGATCCAGTTTGGCAATCTCGAGCAAAGGGCTCCATTATTTTTCTGTTCTCTTTCAAAAATAGCTCCACCTTCAAGATTACACAAATTAGATCATTCTGCAGCAGTATTCCTCCTTACAGAGAAGCTCCTAGGAAGCGCAGACAGGCTGTCTGATACAGCAAACCAGTCATTTAAAAAAGGAAAAAACTCTTATAGCTATGTTAAAAAAAGAAAAAAACATTAAAAAAGAAAAAACCATGATGTTTTGGACTCTTCTATTTTGCTGTGTTAGCAACAAAAGCTATGGGGCTACAGTTATTAATGGCTTCTGCAATCTCTCTCTTTGGACAACATCAAATAAGTAAGGATTGCAGAGGGGACATCTGACAGAGTAAACACAGCAGCAGAAAATTAGGCATATTGAGACTCAGCCACTCCCACAGCATCACTGTGGCCTAAAGCATAAGAACTCATCCAGGTTTTTAAAACAATCAAGTGTCAACCTATGAATTATTCCATCACCCAGTAAATTCCCAAGAAATTTATTTCCAATTAATTATAAATGGCAAAAGTGGAAACAAAAAAACTCCCTCAAGAGCTCTGTTACACAGATCTCGTTCTCAAAGAAAGTCACTAAGATAAAGGGATGACAATAATTATTTTAAAACAAAACAGAAAACACACAAAGAAGTTAAATGAAATATTGGTGCCATCCTTGAATCCTTTTGTTCTGTCATACCTCAAATCTGATCATAAGCAAACTCTTTAGCCTTGAAATATGCTCAGACTCCCTCCACTTTCTCATCTCTACCTCCACCACCTTGTTCCAAGCCAGCATCAGCTCCCACCTAGATGATCACAGCAGCCCCCACTGACTGGACTCCCTGCTTCCACCCCAGCCTTTCTTTATAGACCACACGCAGTGGTCAGTGGTTCTTTTAGGGTGGAAGTGATCATCACGCCTCTTTGCTGCCTCAAAAGCCTAATGACTTCTCATCTCACTCAAGGTCAAAGCCAGAGTCCTACAGATCTGGCCTGTGAGACCTCCCCTTTTTACCTCTTTGACTTTATCTATTACTCTCTCTCTCTAATTCACCTGGCTCTAGCCACACTGGCCTCCTGGATCCTCTGGAACCTGCAATATTCCTTCTTCGCTCTACTGGGAGGCCTCATCCCATAAAATTTGCCCAGTCTGCCTAAATGTGTGTTCCATGTGGCTGCCTCGCCTTCTGAGGTCTCTCTTGACCACCTTGTTTAAAACCATGACCTCCTCCCTCCACCCACTTATCCCATTTTTTCTCGTCCAGCACACCTTAACATTTGCTCACTCACTTGTTACTGCCTGCTGCCCACCCTGGCCCCAGAAGGTAAGCTCCACAAGAGCTGGGATTTCTGTTTGTTTTGTTCATTGCTCTCTCCTCAGTATCCAAGCAGTGACTGGTCTGTAATGTATGCTTAATAAGTATCTTTTGACTAAATGAGGAAACAGTAGAGGTATGCGCAGGAAGTTACAAAACCTTATCCAAACTCACATGGTTGGGGTAGAGTCAAGTGAGAAATCAAACTTTAATGTTAAAGCATTTCTGGCATATGGTTTTAAAGAGACATAGGAATTTGCTGACTTTTTTCCTCCACATTTATTATAATTGGCAGAAATACCTAAATGACAAGAAAATAGAGCCAGAGTCCTAAACAGTCATTCTTCTATAACTGTCCTCTTAAGTGGATTTAAATACAATGAAGCCTCTCCACACCTGATACAAGGCATTCATTTATCAGTGTGGCTGCCTTAGAACCAGGCCCTTCTGGAACCTAAGTAAATATATCACTTGGCCCTAGTCCAAAGCATACCAAACCAACCTTCTGCCAAACCTTAGATGTAGGAGACCATGTCCCATTTCCAGTTCAGCTTGCTTCCCCAGTGAGATGACACTTTTCTTTTTCTCCATGGAGGGAAAAGTCAACCAAAGGGATTAATGGCCAATGTTTAATAATTACAGCCATTCTTTTTATATTTTTTTAAAAGGAGAGATAAGACTATCTACAAGTAGTAAAAACAAAACCATAATGATATTATATGCATTTAATGAACAATTCTCCCCACTAACAGCAAGGGCATAAACAATTTATCGCACATCTTGGTGGCAGAGAGGAAATACAATTAAATCCATTAATAGCCATAAGACTTTTTATGTTCCCAGAGGACCTTGGTTTCCAGAGTTGCTTATTCATTTTCATCCACAGCAAAACAGTACATGGGAGAGATGACAGAATGCTGTCAACTACTTTCCACATATTTTAACTCTGAGGACATAATTTTATTAAACAATGAACTTAAGGCGTGTTACACTGCCCCATTCCATCACCTGTGATTGAAAGCACCAAATAAAAACCTGCTTGTGAAGTCAACGTAAAGGTGGCTAATATGACAGTGACTGCAGTACAAATATTACACCATCATATTCAGAGTTTCAGTGACACTCCTCAAAGATGTGAAGGATCTGTGTTTTATTAATATAGATGCTCAAACATTTTATTTCATTTTTCGAGATGAAGTTTTGCTCTTGTTGCCCAGGCTGGAGTGCAGTGGCACAATCTTGGCTCCCTGCAACCTCTGCCTCCCAGGTTCAAGCGATTCTCCCACCTCAGCCTCCCAAGTATCTGGGATTACAGGCACCAGCCACTACACCTGGCTAATTTTTTTGTATTTTTAGTAGAAGAAGGATTTCACCATGTGAACCAGGCTGGTCTCGAACTCCTGACCTCAGGTAATCCACCCACCTTGGCCTCCAAAAGTGCTGGGATTACAGGCGTGAGCCCCAGTGCCCGGCCTGATGCTCAAACATTTTACAAACATTTTATCTATCATAACAAATGAGGTTTAAAAAAAAAAAGGCGGCCAGCGATGGTGGCTCACGCCTGTAATCCCAACACTTTGGGAAGCTGAGGTTGCTTGAGGCCAGGGCAACATGGCAAAACCCCATCTCTACAAAAAATTAAAAATTTAGCCTGACATGGTGCACCTGTATTTGGAAGACCGAGGTCGGAGGATCACTTTAGTTCAGGAGTTCGAGGCTGCAGTGAACTATGACTGTACCACTGCACTCCAGGCTGGGGGATAGAGTAAGACTGCCTCAAAAAAAAAAAAAAAGAAAGAAACCAGTTCTGGCCCATGTACCAGTCTACACTCTTCATTAAGCCCTGTTATTTACCATGAGAAGCCATTCATCATTAAGATCCAGATTCAAGGAAATGTTAATCTGTGTTTTATATTCCTTAAAAAGAACCAGAAAAAAGTAAATATAATTGTAGATTTCCAATCAAAATGGAAAAATAAAGTCCCGATGCTTATTAAAGTTGAAAATGAACATACACCCAAAGATCTACATGTTTCAGAAGAGACCACAAATGTATTATCATGTTCTTCCTGTAAAAGTAGAATGCAGGTTTTCTTTTTTTTTTTTTGATGAAGTCTCACTCTGTTGCCCAGGTTGGAGTACAACGGCATGATCTTGGCTCACTGCAACCTCTGCCTCCCAGGTTCAAGCAAGTCTCCCGCCTCAGCCTCCCAAGTAGCTGGGATTACAGGTGCTTGCCACTACGCCTGGCTAATTTTTGTATTTTTAGTAGAGACTAAAAACTCTGAGGACGTAATTTTATTAAACAATAGAATAAAAATGGGTTTCACCATATTGGCCAGGTTGGTCTTGAACTCCTTACCTCGTGATCCACCTGCCTCAGCCTCCCAAAGTGTTGAAATTACAGGCATGAGCCACTGTGCCCAGCCAGAATGTAGTTCTTCTACAGTTTGACACATAAAAAAGAAAACTTAAAAAGACAAGAGAGAAAAAAAATCAACTACATTTAAACCCTCATTTTCCTAGGAGTTGCTCAGTTAAACCCTCATTTTCCTAGGAGTTGCTCAGTTAAATGTTCATTTTCCTAGGAGTTGCTCAGTTTTCATTGGTGGTAAGTGGCAAGCTATAAACCGGTTCAGTTGCTCTTCAGGCTGCCAAACCAGGGCTAAAGAAGTCAGCAGGTAAAATAGGGAAGCTGTCAAGTCAAGCTGGCTCAAAACAAAGCTGTGGTTTGCAGGCGGAGCCTGCACCATCTCTTCCGTTCATATAAGCTGGCAGGATGTAGAAACAGGATCCTGACCCAGCCACTGCTTCAGAGAACCAAAATATTTAGCTTTGACTTTGTAGTCTAATAAGTCTGGAGTTTGGCAGGATATGTACCTAAGGTGAACCCAAGAACTTATGATGGTCCCACTGAGGAAATCTGAATATTACTCTAATTCTGGAAAGAAAGTATTTTTACTCAATGAGTTCGTGTCCTTTGAAGGGACATGGATGAACCTGGAAACCATCATTCTCAGCAAACTGACACAAGGACAGAAAATCAAACACTGCATGTTCTCACTTATAGGCGGGTGTTGAACAATGAGAACACATGGACACAGGGAGGGAAGCATCACACACTACGGTCTGTGCGGGGGGTGGAATAGGGGAAGGACAGCAGGGGGTGCGAAGTTGGGGAGGGATAACATGGGGAGAAATGCCAGATATAGGTGATGGGAAGGAAGGCAGCAAACCACACTGCTATGTGTGTACCTATGCAACAATCTTACATGTTCTTCACAGGTACCCCAAAACCTAAAATGCAATAAAATATATATTTAAAAAAAAAAGAAAGAATGTTTACTTTGTTTTGATTGAGAGGGGGCAGGGAAGACAGAGAAATTAGGTTAACAAGAAAAATAGCAACAGTAATAGCTAATATTAAATGCTTTCTATGTTGCCACACACACAATTAACATGTACTAACCCGATTTAATTCTGACGATAATCCTGTGAGATAGAGACATTTTTTTTTTTGAGACAGGGTCTCCCTCTGTCACTCAGGCTGGAGTGTAGTGGTGTAACACAGCTCACTGCATTCTCAACTTCCTGAGCTCAAGCAATCCTCTAGACTCAGCCTCCAAAGTAGCTGGTATCATAGGCATGTGCCACCAAGCCCAGCTAATTTTCTTCTATTTTTTTGTACAGACGGGGTCTCCCTATGTTGCCCTGGCTGATCTTAAACTCCTGGCTCAAGCAATCCTTCCACCTCAGCCTCCCAAATTGTTGGGGTTTTAATGTGAGCCACCACACCCAGCAGGGACAATTATTATGCCCATTTACAGATGGAAAAAAAAATGAAGCATAATAGAGGTTAAAAACTTGTAATCTGACCTGGCTGGCTCCAGAACCCATACTCACAGCCACTACGCCACATAGCCTCTCACTGTCCATGATGGAAATTGAGCAGTGTTCTGTAATTCCAACTGGCAAAGAATATGACATTAAATATTATTTGTCAACTATGAGAACCAGAAAGGGTTTAGGGGACCAGGTTTAAACACAGAAACAGCTCTGGTGTCCAGCAACCGTGAGTCATGAGACAAATACCAGCCCTGCCCACTTGTAAACTGTGTATTCTTAAAAAAATGCCTTCACCTCACAGGGCCTCAATTTTCCCTTGTGAGAAAAGGGATCTTAGCACCTGCCTCTGTTTTGAGGCACACAGGAAATGCCCAGGTCATCAGCTTCACTGCAGTGGGCATCAGCTCAACTGTCACCTTACCAGAGGCCCTCACTGAGACTAGCTCCTGGGTATCATTCAGCTGTTCGCAGACCTGCCACTTTGGAAGGCTGTTCTCACCTGCTCAACCCCTTCTGGGAGTTTATAAAGCTGCTTCACAACTGTTCGCCATTACCAGAAATAATCTTGTACTTTTAGTTAGTTACTTTATAAATGCTCAATGAATAAGTGCAAGAGCCCTAAGGTGGGTGTAACCCACCACCTGGCAGCAAGGGGAGAATGCAGAGGTGAAGTTGAAGACATGGGAAGGGGCTTCTGACATGTTTAGCATCTCCCGAGGCATGAAAAGGGGATCTTTTTTAAGTATGATGGAAAGTTATTGGATGGTATCTCTTATCTTTACCCACTAGAATGCAGCCTTCATGAGATCAAGGATTTTGTTTGTGGCACACATCAGCTGGTCTATAAGCTTTTGCTGAATGAATGGACTGGAAGATTATAGAATGGGTGGGACAAGTTCTGATTTTCATTTCACTCTAAACTGCCACTAGGAGTTACTTTCTGGGAAAGACTAGGGTAGCACAAGTTGGGAGGGATTACAATGTAGTGTGTTTCAGAGGCACCGTAAAACAGAAAAAGAGAAGGGAAAAGCTGCTCCCTAAACCCCGAAGCCATTAGGCATTTGTAAATAAGAGGCAGGAAAGGATAGTGAGAAGGGATCAGTAAATGATGACTGATACCCCTAGCCTTTGTGTGTTCTAAACATTTTTTTTACCCAAACATTTTTTTTAACCCAGACCTTTTCCCAGTAATAAACTATTTAAAAAAAAAAACTGCTATAAAGAATATCTCACCTACCAAGAGGAACAAAAGAAAATTCACAAACATCTCAGGAGGTTGAGGCAGGAGAATTGCCTGAACCCAGGAGGCGGAGGTTGTGGTGAGCCGAGATCGTGCCATTGCACTCCAGCCTGGGTAACAAGAGCGAAACTCCGTC
>CAUYOR010003669.1:0-32195 GCA_963573925.1 Callimico goeldii
CACCACGCCCAGCTAATTTTTTGTATTTTTAGTAGAGACGGGGTTTCACCATGTTGACCGGGATGGTCTCGATCTCTTGACCTCGTGATCCACCCGCCTCGGCCTCCCAAAGTGCTGGGATTACAGGCTTGAGCCACCGCACCCGGCCAATTTTTTGTATTTTTGCAAGGGTTTCACCACATTAGCCAGGTCTTAGTCTCCTGACCTACTGATCCGCCACCTCGGCCTCCCAAAGTGCTGGAATTACAGGTGTGAGCCACTTAATGTCAGGAAAATGTATGCTCATTTGTAACGATAAGACACTGCTCAAAGGGTTGAATAAACATTATCAGACAGAGGTGGAAAATGTCTTCATGTCAAAGCAAAACAAAACAAATCAAACCCCAACTCCCACTGCAGCTTCATTTCACAGCCCTGTAAAATGATTATTCAACAAAAAGTTATTTCTCTAATAAAAGCAAGACTACATGGGATTGGTGGACTGATAGCTAATGTCTTCACCTTCATGGTTCTTAGAGAACGAATCATATTATTGAGAGTTTGAATAGCAGAACTGTCTTAGAAAACTTGCTTTAATGAATAATATTAATAAGCCCATAAGACCAGTGGCTCCCTGTTGAATTTCTCTAATACTTCAGCACTGTGCTAAGTCTTCCATATTCATTAATCCTTTATATACATAAACAACTGTGAGATCTGTATAGATTTCACAGCGAGTCGGAGAATCGGGATGTGAGCTGAGGTTTTCAGACTCCAAAAGCACATTCTCAGCCCTGTGTATCACTGTATCATTGCTAGAAGGGTTAGGAATGATGTGTTACTATCATAACTGTTTCATTATAAGTGCTGATCTTGAAAGTCTTCCTCTAAAATGTTTGAAATATTTGCCTTGCAATTCTAACCGGGCAAGGGGACTCTTAGGGTGAAAGAATTGTCTGAAAACGCTCAGAGATTTGATGCTTGCAAAATGAGGTTGAGACATTCTTACCCAACGTCTGTTCCCTCCGAGGTCACTCCTTGCAAGACCTGGTGCTGCCTGGGGCTGATTGTAAACACTTCTGAATTAAACGCGGTCATAGAGAGGGAAGCAGCGGCACGCACATCCTGACGCTGACCCCTGATTTTAATGCCTCTGTTACAGGCAGTGACTACATCTATGAGCGAAGAGCCTGGTGTTAGTCTTAGTGCTGTGCTCTTCATTTGCCTGTGTTGCTTTCTAGAATAAAGCACTGGTGATTGGGAGTGAATTTAAATGGGTCCGGGTTTCCCGGTGTGTTTTAATTTCTCGTGTGTTGCTCTGGACAGCCGGGGTCTGGACTGACTTAGAGCTCATGGGCTGACACAGCAGCTGTGGGTTTTATTCTATGTCTGAGAGTGAGAACGTGAACAACACACAACCAAACCAAACAGTAAATAAAACAGCAACGGCAGAACTCCCCACGCCCCGGAACATGTGCGCGTGATCAGCAGTTGTGCAGAACTGTTTCTCATTCAAATTTCTGTGATGGGGACAAGTATGCCTGTGTTTAGATGACCCTTATATCAGGGAGCAGGCAGGGTGGAGGTGGGGCCTGGGAAGGAGGACCTGAGAGCAGGAGAGGGCCAAGGTCCACCCAGGCAGGTGGATGAGCCCGAAGCAAGGCTGGCTTGTGAGAGCATGGTCGGAGGAGGCGGAGGCGTCTGCTGGGGCAGCCGGTGCAGGCTGTGAGCTAAGAGCTCTGGGCCCGGCTTTACCTTCCAGCAGCCGCATGTTGCTGGTTCTTCCTCAAAACACTGTAAAAGGAGCTGGTTAGAGAGTAAGACAGATTGGGTTGGAGGTTCTGAAGGCACATCGGTGATGTTCAGAGGAGGTGGTCATGGACATGTGACCTCCGAGAAGAGGCCACGACTGGAGACGGCATCAGGAATATTTAGCCACATGTGTGGGTCCAGGTGGAGGCGGGAATCTGGCTCCAGGGTCTGCAGAAGAGGAGGGGCCTGCCAAGGAGTCCCTTCTCACAGTGGGAACCTGCAGGGGTGCAGGCAGTGGGCAGCCCGACCCTGGGGACAGGAGCATCGCAGTGGCCCATAGCATCAGCCTTCTGGAAGGTTCTTGCCTGCAAAGCCGTACTCGCTTGCTTCGTCCTGCATGTCTGCTTCTACCTCCCAGATCCTTGCCCTCACCTGCGCCTCAGCTTCTCCTGAGACTGCTGGGAGACGTCTCACGCCCCTGGGAGGTCCCGGCCCGCAAGCACTGCTTTCGGCTTCCTTGGCAGCTTGTGCAGGAGAGTCCTGCCCGGTCTGAATCTCATTTGACCCCTGTGACATTCACCAGGGTTTGCTTGACAAGTCAGGAACCCTCCTGGCAGGCTGGAATAACAGTGAGCATGTCCTGAGCGAGGAGTCTGTGACGTGGGGGGCCTGGCATGCCCAGGGAGTCCTCCTGGTCTTCATTTTGGAAGAGCTGCCTTAATACCTACCCTGGCATGCGGCTTCCTCTCCGCTGTGGTTCACCTGGGGAAGTGCGTTCAGTGCAGGTCCACTGGTCTGTGGAGGAGGCCCCTGGGTGCGTTTCCTGCCTGCGGGTGCTTGCTGAGGTCTGAACTCACAGCAGGACACTCCCCGCTGCCCACCGCGGCCCCTGCAGCCCAGGCCTCTGCTTCTCCTCTTCGGCTGGAAGACCACACTTGTTAATTGTATTGCTTGTGTCTTCCAGATCATTACTCGAGATTATCTGCTTGACCTATCAGTCTCCGAGAGCAGCCTGCGAAAACCCTCCACGCCGACTGTGATTTCAAAGCTGCGTTTGCCCTTCTCTCCACATCTTCATCGGGCTCTGACGCTCCACTGACAAGTGTGTGTACAGATTCAGGATTTTCATACCCCTGGTGAGGCGGTACCAATCTTTTTCGTGGTGAAATGATTCCTTAATCTTAACATGTCTGTCCTAGAGTCCATTCAACCCATGCTAACTTGCCAGCATGTTTCGCAATGATTGGAGGCGGAGGGGAGTGTGGTTACGAACAGTCCTGTGTGAGAACGTCCGTGTTTCCCCCTGCTCTGCAGCACCCTCTCTCCTGAGGCTCGTCCCAGGAGGGAACCTGTGTTGGTCACACCATCAGCTCCCAAGCTTTCTGGCTTCCAGTTGGCTTTAGCCATGAGAAGCCCACAGGAGACAAGATGGAGAGGCTGGAGGGGTCAGGGATTGACTCCTGCCTCCCCCTACCCACCCTACTCTGGGAAGCCCAACCAGGTTGCTCCCACATGTAGGTTCACACTGTGCCTCTCGAGGCAGCTGATCCTACAGGGCACTCGCTCTCCAGGCTCCAGGGAACGTCTCCTCCTTCCCATCCCTTCACACCTGGAGGCAGCATCTGCTGGGTGTTCGCCTGCCCTGGTGCTGCACCACCCCTGTAAGTAGCTGTAAGTTAACTCTCCTCAGTCCTACTTGTCCTTTTTTTATTTTGGGACAGGGTCTTGCTCTGCTGCCCAGGCTGCGGTGCAGTGGTGCCATGATGGTTCACTGCAGGCTTAACCTCCCAGGCTCAAATGATCCTCCCAACTCAGCCTCCCAAGTAGATGGGACTACAGGCACACACCACCATGCCCAGCTATGTTTTTATTATTTGTAGAGACGGGGTCTCACTACGTTGCCCAAGCCGGTCTCAACCCTCCTGCCTTGGCTTCCCAAAATGCCGGGATTACAGGTGTGAGCCAGCACGCCCAGCCTCTCCTCAATTATTCTGAGTGCTGCCTGTTTTAGGGGTGGGTACGTTTGGTATCTCTCTTTTCCTTTTGTTTTCTTCCAGTCTGTCTACGTGATTTCTGTTTTGTATGTGCTTCTTTTAAACACTATGTGGCTGGATTTTTGAAAACATCCAACCCGATAACTCTATTTTTGAACGACTGATGTACGATTCGTATCATGGTTGGGTTTATTTCCACTATATTATTTTGTGTTCCCGATTTTTCATGCCAGTTCTTTGCTTTTTTTTATTTCTCCTTTTCAATCTTGTATCGTATTGATTACTTTTTTCATTACTTTTTTCTGCCCTGTTTGTAAGTTATGTATTCTATTTATATTCTTTTGGTGATTACCCTTAAAATGTCAACAAGCATACTTGACCTACACAAGTGAAGTTAATCAATATCTCCACTCTTTACCCCAGCTCTCTGAGGACGTCTCAACTTTCATGTTATTCTTTCCAGTGTTTCTCCGCCTCCTCTTAGCCCCGAATTATTCATCGTGATTGCTCTTGTTCCTGCAGCCACAGTGTGTTCAGATCAACCCAGAGTTTCACCAGTTTCTTTGTTCACTGTTGCTTCCTATGTCCAGTCCTGTTTGGGTTAATCTTCTCCCTACTCTGGTGAGCTTTTCAGTGAAGGTCAATTCATCTTAACATCTTTTTTTCTGTATACTACCCACCCTCACCCTGTAATAACAGTTTGCCGAGTATAGAATTCTTGCTGGACTATTATTGTCTAGTGGCAGTTGGCAACCACACTCCTTCCTTTCTGGCCCCCTTAATGCTAATGAGGCCGACCTGATTATCTCATTGTCACAGTCCTTCCAGGCCCCTCTTTTCCCTGGATGCTCCTAAGACTTACCTTGGGGATTCTCCGGTTCCACCAGAATGCCAGTGTCGATGCATTTCCAACCCCGTCACTTGAACTCTGGGATTCCTTAGCAAAGCTCTGTCTGTTTCATGAAGCCTTGGACAGTGTATTCATTCCATCGTCGGGAGCTCCTCATTGTGGCTTTCCTGCTTTCTTCGGGAACCCTATTCTCTCTTTCTCACCTCCCTGGCCTCCCTTCTTCCTACCTTCTGGGCCACACTGTGTGTCATTCATTAAAGCTCTCTCACATATTCACTTTGCTGTGAAATCCATCCATTGAACTTTACATCAGAGTGACGAGTTGTTCTCATTTTTAGAAACTATATTTTATTTCTTTCAGGTGTATCTTACTTAAAACAGATTCCTAGCTCTTTGGTAGCTTAAAATAATGAAAACACACACCCCCCACAGTGTCCTAACAGTGATACTGACAGGGTTCAGGGCCTCACACCACTAATCCCAGCACTTTCAGAGGCTGAGGCAGGCGGATCATTTGAGGTCAGGAGTTCAAGACCAGCCTGGCCAACATGGTGAAACCCTGTCTCTACTAAACACACAAAATTAGCCAGGAATGGTGGTGCACGCCTCTAACCCAGCTACCCAGGAGGCTGAGTCAGAAGAATCACTTGAACCTGGGAGGTGGAGGTTGCAGTGAGCCTAGATCATAGCACTGCACTCCAGTCTGAGAAAAAAGAGCAAAACGCTATCTTAAAAAAAAAAAAAAGAAGAAGAAGAAGAAGAAAGAAACCCCCACACACAAACGCAGCAGCACTTGCTCCCCCTGTTTGGGTTCATGCTTTCGTTTGCTGCACCTCCTGGTTTTTCCTCACAGTGATTCATGATCTTGGGGATTCATTATTTTGTGCATTTTCTATGAGAAAACTGCATGCTGGATGGATGGTCCAATAGAGTTTCGGTGTGTGTGTGTGTGTGTGTGTGTGTGTGTGTGTGTGTGTGTGTGTTTCTCTTCACCAGGGCATAGATAAGTCTGTAGTCCCTGAGCAATTTATGTCCTAATTGATTGGCTTGCCATTTTCACATGATCCTGGTCACATGCATGTAGCCCTCACTCGTAAGTCACACACTGGAGCTTTGGTCAAATGCAGGGTGTTTTTTTTTCCTTTAAGTTCTTGGGTACATGTGCAGAACCTGCAGGTTTGTTGCGTAGGTATACACATGCCATGGTGGTTTGCTGCACCTATAAACCCATAGCCTGGGTTTCAAACCCTGCATGCATTAGATGTTTGTCCTAATGCTATCTGTCCCCTTGTCCCCCACCCCCCTGACAGGCCCTGGTGTGTGATGCTCCCTTCTCTGTGTCTGTGTGTTCTCATTGTTCAGCACCCACTTTTGAGTGAGAACACACAGTGATTGATTTTCTGTTCTTGTGTCAGTTTGCTGAGAATGATGGCTTCCAGTTTTATCCATGTCCCTGCAAAGGACCTGATCTCATCCTTTTTTGTGGCTGCATTGTATTCCATAGTGTGTATGTGCCACACTTTCTTTATCCAGTCTATCATTGGGATTTGGGTTGGTTCCAAGTCTTTGCCATTGTAAGTAGTGAATGCACGGTTTCTTTTTAAACATTTTTCTCTAAGCTTCCAGCAGATGACCAGCTATCTTCTTGCTTTTCCAGGCTAGCAGAGGGGGTCTTCTTTTGTTCGTCAAGCATCTCCACCATGAGAAGCCATCTCACTTCACACAGTGAGACCCGTGCTGCAGTCTGCCCTTGAAGAAGCAGACACTAGCGTGGGTCTCACTGCGGGAAACGTCCGTGTGCAGAAAAGTCAGGAGAGGCAGCCAGGCTGACCGGCATGGAACCAGGACGGAAGGGTCCTCTGAGGGGAGCCTCCAGGGGAGAAGGTGGGGAAAGGGACCCAAGGGAGGCTTGGTGAAGCTTCAGATTGTCTTCCAACTGGGATGAGCTGTCCCAGGAGGCCCAGGTGTCAAACAGAGACAGCCTCGGGAGGCTTGGTGTCTACACAACTATGCCACGGGTCTCTGATCTCATCAGCAACTCCAGGCCTCCCACCCACGCTTCATCTGGAGTCTTTGAGGCCCATCCGCATGACAGCCCAAAGCCAGGAGAGAGGCCTCTCATGGTGGCTGACCAGTCCCAAGCCCAGGGCCCCATTCCAAGGGTTCTCTGAGCCAGCTCTGAGCTCCCTGCTCCTTTCTGACATGCAAGGACTTCCTGTTTTCATCTGTTCTCACTCAGCTGTGTGTGCACATTTACTTATTTTAATTCATATTTCTTGACGTATTGTTGGGGAGGCAGTTTCGGCTTTGGCGGGGGCCAGCACAGGAACAAAGTCGTGTTTTTGTTTACAATTGTAGGCAAAGTATGAGGCTTTCAATCTGAACAGTTTCTCGGAATCATTGCCTTGTTCTCGGTGATGCATCTCACCCATCAGTTGACACCAAAAACAATCCCACGTGGATCCGGAGCCTCTCTGGGAAAGCTGATTGTTGTGTGTTTATGGCGACAGGGAAGCCTCGCCCGTAAGAATCAGGTTCAGTTGTTCCTTCCTGTTATTTATTAACCCTTCAGTCCTCTGTGAGGCTCTCCTTCCTTTACACCTATGAACTTCTAAGGATCTGTTTTAACAGACATCTTCCAGAAGTTTCACAGGTATCCTGGTCATGGTGATGTAGTGAGTTAGCACAGAGCTCTCTGCAGGTGCTGTTCTTCTGGCTCCCATGATTACAGCCATGCTCCTTGTGGGGTGGGAAACTGCCGCTTCTCCCCTTGGGGCTTTCCCTCCACCTGCAGCACCCTCCAGCCTGGGCACAGGCGAACTGCAGAGCCCCCAGTCCAGTCCCTGCAGTCCTGGCCCATCTGAATCCAGTCCTTTGTTGACATGACTATGAAACCTTTCTTTTCAAAAAAAGATTCCATAAACATCACCCTCTCACCTCCCCTAAGTCAAAGAAGAGGAGAAGGAGGTCTGGTGCCAGCAGTGATCCCATGAGCCCCGGCTCCATGCTGCTGAGGAAGGCAGAGCTGAGCTCCATGTTGAGATGGGTGGGAGCCACGAGGTCCCTGAGTCCAGAATCGAACCTGAATTTGCCCTGACGCTGCCTCTCCATGTGTGAGGCCAGCACATCCGGTCAGAGCTGTCAGTTCCTTGCCATCAAATGCATCTTCCGGGACAGGCTGCTTCAGGGTTGCAGCCTCATTGCTCAAGTTGGTCTCTCACCCTGGCATGCTCAGAGTCCCCAGCATGTACTTAGCCGATGATAAATATTCGTTAAACTGAAATGAACTCTCTGGAAACAAAATTATTTGAACATGATTAGACAGTTTTTTGATGACTTAAGGTCATTATCGTGAACCGTAATCACTGTATTTTGTTGTACTGAAGAGGTGCCTCGAGGGACTATTAATCCGGCCGGGTTGCCCCCAGTAGCTATTCCTTTGCGGTTGGCCTTTTCTTCTTTCCTCTCCTTAAGGACAGCTGGCTTCTGCCGCAGCTGCTCTGACACCACGCCTGCTACATCTCCCCACCCTGCCACTCAGGGTAACTCAACGTCAGGACCTGCAGGAGAGACGGGCCCCTCCAGTTCCATCGGCGCGCCAGTCTCCCTCATGGTAGTGTCCTCTCGTTGTGTCTCCAGAGTGTCAGAGACTGACGCCCCCAAAGAGGGGAGCACACAAAGGCTCCCAGCGCCAGGCCCCCCACACCTCGGTGTCTCCTGCTGACCTGCCATCTGTGGCCGGATGTCAGAATGTCCAGACCACTGGAAGGTCTGACCCCTAAAAGTGGGGGGATTACAGTAGCTACTTATCAAAAACTGATGCCAGGAATGATTCATCCAGCCCTGCCCAAGAGTGAGAGTGGCACCAATAGTTCTGGAGAGCCTGTTGTGTTCAGTAAGAATGAGGCCCCCGGACTCCCACTGCAGCAGAGGCCCCGATTCAGCAGGGCCGGCTCCCAGGGTTGCTGTGGCCTTAGTGGCCTCTGCAGTGCCCCGCCCACAGCGCAGAGGTGGGCTCCGCGGCCACCGAGCAGGCGCGGGTCTGGCCATGCTCACACCCACTGCCTGGACCCTCCCTGCTCTTGTCTGCCCTCCCCAGCTCCTTCACCCACTGGCCAATGGTTCGTGGTGCCCACGCCATGGCAGGCACAGGCAGATGCTGGCAGGAGAGTGGGAGGAGGGGGACCAGGGTGTTCCTCCTCTTCCTTTGGCTGCACCTCCATCAGCATGTGCCACCGTCTGAGGTTCCTCTAGCTGCAGATGGTCCCCCTTTGTGAGGTCCCTGGGTCCAGCCTTCCTCGGCCCCAGCAGCCCTGTGCTCCGGCTGCACTCCCCGCCTCAGTTCCTCCTCCCGGAAGCACTAAGTGGGCTGCTGCTGTCACCCTCTCCATTGTTGAAAACTTTGACTTCTCGGTTCTCCCAGCACCTTTGTAACCCCTCGTGCCCTCAACTGGCTTGGGTTGTTTTCTTATCTGGGCTGAGATGAACACATAGTTTTTGAACAACCTGCTGACCTGGGAATCTGTGGTTTGGAGCCATAATGACTGAATATTCATAGGGGGTTCAGCTAAAGCCAGGGAAACGGAAGATCAGTTCCTTCCTGCCACTGCTGTGAGTTGGTTTTTGTTTTTTAATCTCTTCATCAAGGATCATATCAAAAAGTTGTCGTCTTGCAAAAAGACCTAAAATCCACTTATTTCACAAGTACAGGCACGCTGAATCAGCAGTGGGTGTAGACGAGCTGGGCCCTCACCTACAGCAGTGTTCATGGTGCCTGCCCAGGAAGTGTCGATACACACACAGAAGGCATGCAGTGTGATGGGTGTTGCTGGCAAGGCAGGGAAGGACACACACAGGCTGATGAGGCAGCGCGGAGCTCCAGGGCCAGCCGCTGCACTGCACCCTTCAGCTGGGCTCAGAGCCAAGCAGGGGTCACGGCTGTGGCTGCAGGGGAGCATTAGGGAGCTCTGCTGGCATGACTGAAATTTGGAAACTCACATTTTGACACTGGGGAAAAAGTCATGATCCAACCCGGAATGTTTAGGCTGGAGTCTTGACAAGGTGGGTGTGTGTACCCGACAGTTCCTTTTCACTGGAGTATCAATGTCTTATTATACACAAGGCAGCTGCTTTGATGTTTAGGCAGATGAAGAAATAAAATCAGCATCTTCATCCTGTACTTATTTAATGGTACAATCTCATCTTTGCTTTATTAATGAAAATAGCTTAAAAAGATTAATAATGAAAAGGAAAGAATGGAAGACATTTCCAATCCTTGGGGAAGAATTTCCCCACAGTAGATAGCGTGTGTTTGTGAACTGCTGCACCAGAGGCCATGCCTGTGTGCATGTGAATTGGCCAGTGTTTTAGATGGTCCCAATGTGCTGATAATGGAAAAAGAGTAGATCTATCTATTTGATCAGTGATGACGCCCTTTTCCGTGAGTGTATAGCTCTAAATACAACCACACAAATGTTGATTAAAAATTCGCTGCTGGGCCAGGCACTATGACGAGCTGCTGCTCATGCCTATGATCCCAGCACTTTGGGAGCTGAGGCGGGCAGATCACTAGGTCAGGAGTTCAAGACCAGTCGGGCCAACATAGTGAAACATCTTCTCTACTAAAATTACAAAAAATTATCCCCTTGTGGTGGTGGGCACCTGTAATCCCAGCTTATCAGGAGGCTGAGGCACGAGAATTGCATGAACCCAGCAAGCAGAGGAGGTTGCAGTGAGCTGAGATCGGACTATTACACTCTCGCCCGGGGAAACAGAGGGAAAAAAATCTCAAAAGAAGAAAAAAGCTCCACAGCTGCCCAAATGGACATGTTCACCTTAAAGTAATGACTCTCCGTGATTGTAATTCCTGTGAAACAAGAAAATGTCATACTCATACGTAGGAGTGGTTGATCTTCAGTGCCTGTCGAATGAGGAAATGCACGGGGGTGGTGCGCACACGTGTTAGGAGAGTGGGCCACTTTCTCATGCACGCCCCACTTCTGCTCCGAGCTGAGCAGGCTTAGCTCTCCCACGGTTCTGCAATCCTTTCCTTTTTTCTCCCTCCCAGGACTCTACCGCCCCCACTACGGCAATGGCCATTAGAAGCAAGATATACATCACCTAGACACAAATTGTCTTTCTTCCGTGTGACACTTTGCCATTCTGTTTTCCCATACTAGTGCTCATCTTGCATGCAAAATAAGCCTCTTGTAAATGACTCAGTTCCTCGCGCCCACACCTCCTCAGTTTCCAGGGAAGGTGTCCCGGGCTGTAGGCCCCGAAACACTCAGCCTTGCTCTGAGCTTGCAGAAGCAGTTTGTGGCATAGCTGTGTCACGTGAACCCCTCATCTGTGGGTGGACGTGGCTGCTGAGGGGCATGTACATGCTGGGCCACGGCTCGAGACCCACACACTTCCCTGAGAGTCTGAAGCTGTAAGCGTCGCTGCCTTTAGGGTGCTGAGACTTCAGTCTTGAAGTTCCTGGAGTCCCCACAGCAGCCGGAGCACATGCAGTCTTCGCTTCTGCAGCGACTGTCAGTTAAAGCCAACGTTTCGACCGACTGAGTCTTCCCAGGCAGCGTTACAGCCAGTCCACATTTCTTCATCAGAGATACCTAATCAGGCCACACGTGTGGGACCTGAGGTGACTTCCTCTTCTGCTGAAATTTAATTCCAGTTAACAAATATGAATGACTGGCGCTCACAGTCTACACTAATATAAGCGAGGAGGTTGGGAGAGGCGCCCTTCAGGAAGGGACAGGGTGAGCAGGAGAAGGCGTATGGGCTGGCAGCGTGGGAACCGGGCTGGAAGGTGGGCCCTGGAGGGTGTGGGTGTCTCCCTGATGGGAAAGAGTGAGGGGACCCTTACATGCTTTCAGCGGGTGGGTTTCCAACCCTCCGCCATCGTCTCCAGAGCCAGGAATTAGAGGCCCTCCCCCTAGCCTCATTCAGAGCCCCCTGACCTAGGCCCAGTATGCCCCAGTCTGTTTGAAACAGAAGGAGAGAACCGGCATGACTCTGTGGGGGACAGCAGGTGACCTCACAGTCCCGGACACATCCACATTCCGGCCCATAGGGCTGGGGGTGTCGATCAGGAACAGCCCACTGTAGCGTCTCACAACAAAACACAAAATGGATTTTGAATCGGGATGACTGACCCACAGTTTCATAAGGAATTGTGCTAGACTGGCTTGAATTCAATTCAAATTTCTTTCATTCCAACAGAGTTTCATGGAATAAAAGTCTCCCCATAGACCGACCTGAAGCATATAAGGTTCAAAGAACCTGCTTCCCACCTTCCTGGAGGCTGCTGTTCCCTCAAAGAAACAGGAGGAGCTGTAAGGTAATCCCGGTGCTGGAAAACAGCGCTCAGTTGCGTTTCACATTTATCCTGTAGGACTTTTAATAGCAAAAAGCGTTCTCCTGCTTCAACTAACTTGTGATCTTGTAGATGCTATCTTATCTTTGTCCAGGGAACTACGTGACCGAAACGCGACTCATGAGGGCATCTGATGAGTTTGGTGTGGAATAACAGTCTCTGGGATAATGTAACATGACAAGCTCCGGCACCAAGTAAGGTTTTTTCCTCACGGGAGGGCGGAAATCGAACAAAGGAGTTAAACATGAACCAACGATGATCTAGAACACGCGCCTCCATCTCTACGTTGGCGACACTGTCGGAGATCCCACGTTACTGGGGTTTCGCGTGGCAGCGCACAGCTGGGGCCCGTGCTACCTCGTGGTCGCAAGCCTGCACCGCCCTTCGAGGCTGACAAGTTCTCTTTCTGCTCGTGAGGAGCGCACGACCATTTGTAGGGCTCCAGTGGAGACGCAGCGACGGCATCTGCTGTGTGCCCCGAGATGGTGTTTCACAGGGTTTAGATTACGGAGCTTAAATTAGCATGTGCGATAAGAGACGCAGCATCTTTTCTTGTCATCAGGACGGCCTGTGCTGGCCGCGGAGGCCGGGACGGTGACCTCCACACTGGCTGCCTGCGGTAAGGCGAGTCGCTGCTGGAAATTATTTATCACCCGAGCGGGTCATTCCGTTTCAGCCTCCGAGGCCTGCGCATCTAATTGACTCAGCAATAATGGCCTATGAACTTTTGATCCAATTAATTGTTAATGAGAGGTTTGATTAGCAAATAAAAGGTCTATTAGGTGAGCCGGTTCTCTCTCTTTTCCAACAGCAGAGGTCCGCATCTCCAAAAAAGAAAAATGAAGTATTGTTTGCCTACCCCCCTTTTAAATAAGCCACCTGTTCCTTGATGTTAAGTAAAGTTAACTCCGAAGTTTGGACATCCTTGAAAACTCTCATGTAAACACAGCCACGCAGGATGTATTTTTGAAGTGTGCTTATAAAGGCGTTTTTATCATCATGATTCTCACAAGTCTTAGGATGCTCGCCCTGCATGAATGCAGTTTAGAATCTCGCTGGGGAAGCCAGTTTCAGCTTATGCAATTGATTTTCTATTTGTTTTTTTCAAAAATGCAATAGGATTTATGTTTTTCCAATAATTAAAGTACTATATGCTCATTTTTAAACAGTGAAAATCGCCCATGATTCTGCCTCTGAGAGGTAACTACTGCTGACATAGCGTGGACCCCTGGGCCTGGCTTCTGCCCTGGGCAGCCCCACGGAGCCTGTCATGCCATGACCTGCTTCAGTGGCTCCAGAGCTGGACGCAGCAGAGCCGGCTGCACAGTCCCGAAGCAGCCTGCACATGTTTGTGTAAATACTGATGTGGAATTGGTCCGTGTAATGCTAAAAACGTGCTTATATTGTTTAGAACCAGTTTTCAATATAGTGAAAATGTCAGTGGCTTCCGTAAAGAGATCGCATCGTGTTCCGAGACCTCAGCAAAGAATGTCAGGCCTTGGCACGTCTGCACGGCTGTCCTTAGTTGTCAGGTAGAAATGGATTCTCCGGTAGTTGAGTGAGTTGTGGATCAGAGTGGATGGCAATGTGGAGGCCCAGCATGGCAAGGGCTGCTGTTCTGCTCGGCCTGCAGAAGTGGCAGGGACAGGCAGGGGCACCTCACGGGAGCCACGCTGCACTCTGGATGCCACGCATGGTGTGACGGGAAGTACATCGGAGAGGCTCTGCTGCCATCTCACCGTTAGGGCTCAGTAGGGGCCGCGCTAATACATGCTTGAGAGTGAAGACCTCAAGTGGTCGTCACTCCAGCTCTTCGGCATTCTTCATTCTGGTCCCTGACTCATGCAGCATGAGACCTTGAGTGAGTCGCTGACTCCCTGGGCCCCCACACCCCTTCTCCATATGCAGCATGGGGATTGAGGTGAGTCTCAGCACCTGTCTGAGACTGGAACGTGGAAAGCACTCTGCAAATCAGAGCATGAACTCTGTTGTTCTGACTTACGATGCCATTTGCGGTAACAGAAATCAGACTTGCGTGTTTCTGTGATTTGGTTTAGTCAAATAACCTAGTTCCTAAAAACCAGACAAGATCAACTGTGGTGATAACACAGGAGGCAGGGCAGAGGGCGAGCCTCAGCGCATGAGAAGCTGCAGGTGCAGCTCGCCTGAGTGGGGTATTGGCGGGAGGAGCTCCGCAGAGCTCCAATCAGCAGCTGGAGGGCGATGGCATGGACTCCCGCTCCACACCCAGCCCTGTGGCGTCAGCATCGGGTGATAGGTTTTGTGTATTTCAGCAGAGTGTTTTCATCCTCAGTTATCCCTGACTCCAGGTTGTCTGAGGCTGATAGATGCTATGCTGGACTGGCCCAGCTCACGGCCTCCATCCACCAGGAGAGGAGCGGCCCTATGTGTTTCGAGAGCTAGACCCAGAAAAGATGGCCACCTCGCATGAGGGAACTGTTTTCAGAGAAGTGTGTGTGGGGAGGAAGTGTCTGCGGGAATAAGCAAAGGGGCAGGTGTGAGGGAAGAGGTGCACGAGGAAGACACATCCAGGCGGGGCTGGGGCCGGGCTTGGTCCAGCAAGGGCAAAGGACTTGCGGGAGAAGCTGGGCTCATGACCACAGCCCGTGGCGGGGGCACCAGGACAGCGGATGGGTGCATCAGGGGCACAGCTTCTGCAATGTCCGTGGTGCTGCTCATGATCTGGTGGCTCCTGCCAGGGTGTGGAGTTGCAGAGAAGCTGGGGGACAGGGAGTGGCCCAATGCCACAGAGACCAGTTTTTCGGAAACAATGTGAATGGTCAGGAGGTGACTCTGGAGAAGATGCAGGCATGTCACTCCCAGTGACCTGATGGTGCCTTTGCTTCCTGGTGGGCACCGGTCTGCACTCTACACGGGGCATACCAGCCCAAGTCCTCCACGTGGAGCCGGAAGCCTGCTCAGGCTCACCACCGTGAGATCCTTGGCCACGGCTGTCCTGCCCCATACTCCTACATGCCCTCGGAAGAGGAGAAAGGGAGGGCCCAATTCCTATTCTCCTCTGATGCTTACCACTACCCCTGCCGTCCAAAACATGCAACGTGTCTCTATAAGGCCTCTCATTTTTTAGCCCCAAATGTGCTGTTTTCCCCTATTTTCTTCTATCTTGTGTTTCTCTCTTGTTGTTCTATAAGCTTCTAGAAGGCCAAAGGCATAGTGTGTTGGCACAGTCCTTGTTGCCAAGATGTGAGATGCATGACCGAGTCACCGAACAGCTGAATATCAGTAGAAGCTATGCTTATTCAACACCAGAGCGAGCAAACTGGGAGAGACTGCAGTCGCGGCAAGCATTCTGAAACTTCTGCACAAAAGCAGAGTTCGTTTTCCACGTTCATATGTTTGTGCTGAACCTTCAAGCATGGGAGTGAGAACGGACGGTGAATGGGCACATTGGCGTGTTGGTGTTCAGTTCCGTACAACTAGATGCAGTTCTGACCTGTGTTGGTGTTCAGTTCCGTACAACTAGATGCAGTTCTGACCCAAAGCACTGGACACCAGTTCTCCACGGGAATCGCCCCGTCAGTGTCACTGTATTTGTCACATTCTCCACAGGGAATCATTTGGAAGGCATGGAACACAGCAAAGAATGAAAATTTGAAGTTAAAACTTGAAAAAACATGTATATTAAAAATTAAGTTCTATCTGAATTATGATTCCATGTGAACAAGGAAGAAGTTCTTCAATCAAGAGAAATAATTTGCCTAATGGCAAATATAACTGTGGAGCTGATAAATTAATGAGAGGAACGGAGAAAATAACGCAGAGACTAATTATTTCCTCATACAAAGATTGTATCTCAAACCATGTCTACCTGATACCAGGCAAAGTGCAGACCTAGTAAATATCATGTTATTTGATCAAGAAGAGTCAACTCGATTATTTCAAGCCAAACAGTTTAACTCTGAGAACATAATTACTTGAATTAGTTATCTACATTGAATAAATTAAGCAGCTAATTGTTACATTTTTACTTCATTTTCTCTTATTGCAGCTTTAGATGAGATAATACAAATCTGTTACTTCCTGAAACACGCAAATCATTTCTCTTTACCCACAAAGGCTCATTTGTCACCATAAAACTTTCAGGCCAGAATTTCACATCCATGTTGGCATAACTGACACCAGAGCAGGCTTCCCCTTGTGAACGGCTGTAAAAATGGACAGACGAGAGGAGACAGTCGTGTTCAGTCAGTGTCCAGGAAGCAGAAGGAGGTAAAATGAGGATGTGAACTCCACGGCCACCCAGCTCTCATGTGGGACAGTCCACAGCTGAACAGTGTGCTGATTTTTGCAAAGTAAGATGATCCCACTGAATTGAGCAGGCAGAGGTCAGAGTTTAAGACACCACGACCAGTGATCCCACTGAAGTGAGGAGGCAGAGGTCAGAGTTTAAGACACCAAGACCAGTGATCCCACTGAATTGAGGAGGCAGAGGTCAGAGTTTAAGACACCAAGACCAGTGTGGAACTGTGGGATGAGGCAGTGAGACAAGAGACCTTTGTAGTGAGGTATCTCAGAATTCCACAAGGAGATCCCCTGCTAAGTTCAGGACTGGAAGCTGGGCTGCACACATGTGGGGCAAGAACTTCTGAGGCTTGATGCACAGCAGCTGCTACAGACCTGAGATGAGACAGGAGATGCTGGAGATGGGTCAGTGATGGCTAAGCGTGGCGCTCCAGCCCTGCCAGGCTGGGATGGTCCCTGAAGACCTTGCTTACACCCCTGACATCCAGCAGACACATCCAAGGCGGAGCTCAGCATCAAGGAGCATCAACCAGAGCAAGGAATGTTCTAGATCTACCCTAACAAAGTGCAAAACCAAGTCTGCCAAGTTAAATGAAATTAGCCAGCTATTTACTGCCTGCAAAAATAAGAATCATAATCTTTCAGGGAAAGAAAATGAAGGCCAACATTTCTAAAACATACTATGCATTCTGACTTCATTATTCCTTAAAAAATGATCAAGGTATAAAGAAAAAGAAAAATGGCATTAGTCACCACAGAATTGAGGGCTGTAGACATAGATATGTGTGTATCCATACACGACACTCTCATGAAGTGAAGAACAATATGGTTGTGATTAAATCATGAAGGGACCTGGGTAGGGAATAAATAACATAAAAATCCAAAGAATATTTTTAGAGATGAAAAAAATAACAAATAAAATCCAGTAGATGCTCTTGGTAGATTGTAGATGATGAGGGAGAAAATGTTTTACTTGAAGGCAGAAAAGTAGAAACTGTCCAATCTTAAAATGAGACAGAAAATGATTGCAGAAAATTAAACTGAGCCACAGGATTTGCATGAAATTATTACATGGCCTCACAGTCAGTGAATCGGAATACCAGAAGGAACAGAAAGCGAGTTTGGGGTAGGAAAAAAATATATTTGAGAAAAAATTACTAAACCTTCCTGAATTTGATTTTGATTCATAAGGCACTTACTAACAGATCCAAGAATATCAGTGAGTCCTGTGTTTGTGTGTGTGTAGCAGGGTTGTGGGAGAAAAATAGAGAGATGCAGAGAGAGAGAGAGAGGAATAGAGCATGAAGATATATCACAGCCAAACAGCCCAAAACAAAGATAAAATGACAGTCTTGAAGGCAGTCAAGAAACAAAATAAAACACAACAGCCGAAGACGTACAGAGAACAAGGATGAGAAGATCACCAATTTCTCTTCAGAAACAATGGAGACCAGCTGGCAATGGAAGACCATCTTTACAGTGCTAAAAGTGAGAGGAAAAGAAAGCCTGTATTCAGAAATAAAAACAAGAGCGAAATAAAGACGTTTTAAGATTTGAACATCTGGGAATATTTGTTGCCAGCAGATATACGGTATAAGAAATATGAAAGATGTTCTTGAGGCTGAAGGGAAATCATATACAATGGAGACTTGAATGTATAGGAAACGATATATTGAAAGTGGAATCCAAAGAGATAAATATAAAACAATTTTTTTTCTTCCTTTCATAATCTATTTAAAATGTGACCGACTTTTACCAGAGTGAAAAACAATAGCACTGCATGATGGGGATTTTATCTCTGCAGAACATATATATGTGATATATAATTTATATATTATAAGTTATAGCTTATATGTAAGAACTTGAGGATGTTTATTATTGGCCTTAGATTATTGCCAATAATGATAGTGAATAATTATAGATTTAAAGCTAAAAGGTGAAATCAAAAGGAATACTGTTTTACTAGTTCCAGGAAAATGGCAATGGAACAGCAGAACTAAAGAGCAAAGCAACGAATGATGACGGAGGGCTCACATGGTGGGTTTAACATAATCATATCAAGTCCAGTAAAATCAAATGGACTCATTATGAACAATTATAAGACAGATTTTACACTGATTGGAAAAGCCAGAGCTGACTAAATTCTGTCTACAAGTGATATGTTTTAAATAGAAAGACAATCACTGAAAGTAAAAGGGTGAGATAGATATGGCGTGCAAAAATTAACATGGGAAAGTTGATTTGGTTATACAGATATATAACAAAACAATTAACTGGATGTCTCCAACTTTAAAATGTTAAGATCTTCAAAGCACAGCCAGGCGTGGTGATGCATACCTGTAGTCCCAGCTACTTGGGGGTCTGCGGAGGAAGAGGGAGGACTGCTTGAGCCCGGGTGGAGCAAGCTGTAATGGCTTCACTGCACTCCAAATTCAGTGATGAAGCAAAGCCCTGTCTCAAAAAAAAAAACGATGTTAAGGACATAAACAATGGGAGAAATAGTACATACAGGCTGGGAGAAACAGTCACAACACGTGTGTATGAAAAAAGACTTGTGCCCAGAATTTCCACATATTTATTTATATGTCTATACACACGTATGTTTGTACAATACTGCCTGTAGGCATATACATACATATTTATATAAGGTATACATTTGTGTAATATGCATGTATCCACATATATGTACATAAATGTATACAAATGAACAATAATAAAAAATGTTGTAACAAGATAAACTTCTTAATAAAAATGGGTGAGCTATTTCAAGTCATTTCGCAAAAGGAAACGTGTAAGTGACCATGAAGCATATGAAATATGCTTAGTATAAAGTCGTCACATATACTCACAGTAAATTCACAATGATCCCAAATGCCGCCGAAGTTTAAAAGATTAGTGCAAAATGTTGAAGTGGACAGAGCTAATGGAAGTCTGATACCTGCTGGTAAGAGAGTAGAACGTTTTAACCATTTTGCACAACAATTATAAAGTCAAGCATACATCTACTTTACACTTACTGTCTGACCTGCTTCTAAATATTTACCTAGAAGGAATAAAAACTTATGTCCATAAAAAATAACTTGTAAAAATATGTTCAAAGCAGCTTTATCCATAATAGCTGCAAACTGAAAACGACACTCTTGTTTGTCAGTAGATGGATAAACAAATCTCAGGGCATCGGTGCAACAGAAGAATGTTCAGCAATTTGTAATTCATAAAACAATGTAATCGTAATAAAATAAAATCAAGATGTAATACAACAATGTAATTCGATAAATTCAATGTAATTCAATAAAACAATAGTAATTCATAAAACGGTGAATTACTAGCACACACAGCATAGACAAACCTCACAGGTTTTATGTTGAACAAAAGAGCCCAGGCACAGGAAGAAAATATAATGCAGTCCCATTTATATGAAATTCTAGATCAGGCAAAATCAATCTGGACTACTGGGAATCCGATCAGCGCTGACCTGAAGAGGCGTCGTTTGGCGGGGCAGAGACCTGACAGCTTTCTGGGGCTTAAGAAATGGGCAACATCTTGCTTAAAGTAGTTACTCAGATGTGCATGTCTATTAAAAGTCATCATACTGTAAGCTTCAAATGTGTAACATTTTTGTATGTTAATTACACCCCAATAAAGCAGATTAAAAGCTAGTTAGCCCAAGTGAGAGTTCACAAAGCCATCTGAGCTCTCTATGTGGTATCCTCCGCAATCACGGTGCTGTCCCGTGTCAGACTTTGGGTTGAGGAGATGGTCAAGCATGCAGCACCCCCAGGGAAGCAGCAAAGCAGGGCAGAAGATCAGCTGCGGGCTACCCTGTGCAGTCACATATGAATGCCTGTGGTTGCGTCTCAGAAAGGTGGACATCAAGGGCTAATCAATCCTCACGGCATCAGCAGCTTCCACCCGGCTCTCCCCTCTGCCAACTTGCTAATTGTATTGAGAATAGACCTATTGTTTGGGAAATCTGACAAGTAAAATTCTTTCATCCAAGACTGCTCATCCATGGCCGTGCTTTCTAACTCAAATGGTGTAAGATGGTGTAAATGCTCACTTTGAAATTTCTTTACTGTCCTTCGGGATACAATTTTCTTGTAGTTAATTTTCTTGTAGTTACTGAAAACATCAAATATTCATGCTATCTAAAATTTTCACCAATTATGCTTCTGATTTATTGCTTAAAGGGGTGGGTATTATCTATGAGAAGTTTGTCAACTTCACTCACAGTTTATGTCATCTGTAGTGTACGAGCTTTCTAACCTTAGAAGCACTGTGAATTTCGCTTTTTTTCTTCCTCGGCCCATAGAGTCTAACGTTTCCGACTTCGCCTAGATTATTGTTTTGTCATGAACGTTTGTTTTGGCTTTGCCCCAGCTCTTCCATCAGCACGTTACCATCTCACAATTAAAATGTCTAATTTATTTCTCATGCTGCTGATGTTATTGACGTTGGCCAGCACTCTCCGGAAAGGTGCCAAAACCTTCACAGGTACCAAGGCAACAAAACATTTGTCTCCTTCCATTCTTCTGTTTGCATCATACACATAAAATATTTCACCTACAGTCAGATGGAAATCAATTTATTTTCATTTTTTATGAAGAAATTACTTTCCCTTAAATAAAGGTTCTTTTATAATCTCTCATTATCTCATTAAAGAAGGAGGTATGGTTATGAAGTGTAATATCGAGATGTTAATTTTAATAAAACAGTAATTTTAAAAGCTCCCTTACAGCTAGAGATAATGCTTTAAGGGAAACAGTTTACCTTCATTGTCTCTTTAGGCTGACACGTCTATAAATTATTAACGTGATAAGCAGAATAACTATACCGAAATTTTAAAAATGTACTAAAATATAATTGCTTTGCCTTGCCACTGAAGTTTTTCCTTTGCAAAGTTGCATTTATTCCTAATATAAACACTTAAAATTAATGGAAGTGAGTGTCAAATTCATCTCAAGAATAGACAGAGCTGAACCTGGCTGGGCCGAGTGCAGCCCGTGGCTGGGTTTCGAAAGCTGGGTGTTTGTGATCGATGAGGCTCTCAGCCCATGAGGTCCCTGCAGCCAGCGATCTGGGTTTCTACCTATCATCACTCACTGAAGCCAGCCTGCCGGCCAGGAGACAAGGCCATGTCACCAAAGATGAGAGTGCAGCGTTCATCCACAGTCGCTTATTCTGAAAATGTTTCCTGAGATCCCGCCAGGCACTGGGCTCCATCCAGCGCTGAAAACAAAAACAGCTAGTCCCTGTCCTCAGGGGAATTTCAGTCTAGAGAGGGAGAAATAATAACTGAGAAATGCCGTAAGAGGCAATGACCAGGGCAGAGTTGACCTCGTCAGCGTCGCAAGGCCCTGTGAGCGGAAGAGAAAGCTGCGTGGGTTGGGACTCCGCTTTAGCTTCAGCTCTCAGCAGTCTCGGGGTTGCCAGGGCTCAGCTGGGCAACTGGCAACTGGAGCTTCTCACGCTGCTGCAGTCAGATGTTGACAGGGCTGGACTCACCTGAGCCTCAACCATGCTGGATACCCAAGATGGCGCACTGGCACAGCTGCCAGTGGATCCTGGTCATAGCCTGGCTGCTCAGAAGTCAGCCAGAGCCTGCAGTGTGGCCGCTCTGTTGCTTGAGCATCTCAGGAGACAGTGGCTGGCATCCCAGAGGAAGTGTTCTAGAGCAATCATCCAGCATCCCCAAGGGCAAGGAGGAGGAGCGCAGGGTTCTCAGAAGTCTCCTTCAGATTGTCGGTGTCACAGGCTGAGGTGGTTCGTCAGAGCAATCCCAGATCCCGCCCAGATGAACGGGGGTCAAAAATCAGCCTCATTTCAGCATGGGAGCTGGGAGCTGGGAGCTGGGCAAGATCCTACTGCTGAAGGGCACGTGGGATGGAAGAGACTGGTGCAATCAACTTTGGAAAACACAATTTATCACCGGTTCTAGGAAAGCTCCTGGGACCCAGTGATGTTCATGCAGAGACCATCAAGATAATAGGAGGTAAAGCCATTAAACACTTATCGTGTTTATGAGCCGAGGGTCCAAGCACCTTCACACGTGCTCCCTCATTTAGTCCTTACAGCCTTCCTAAGAGGTAGCTAATATTTCATGTTAGAGATAAGGAATCTGAGGCAGAAGGCGTCAGGCAACTGCTGAGGTCACGTCTGCTAAGAGGCTAGAACTGCCCATTCGCTCATACACAGCACGAGATTTATCCCCTGTGATGTCACATAAGCTACCGGGCAGCATTTTCCCAGCTTAGTAGCTCAGGGGTGTTGCATGTACCTGTCCTCAGGTGGGCCTGGACTCAAGTAGGTGAAGAAAGGGAGAGCCCAGGGCAGGAGCGAGGGCAGGAGCCTGGCACGAGGGGTCCAGAACGGAGTCCTGCGTGTGTGGCAGGGGCTCTGAAGGCAAGTCTGGGAGTTTAGATTTTCTCAGGGAGAAGGAAAGCCTCTGAAATATTTTTAGCAAGGGGATTTTCCAGTGACGTAAGTCATCTCCCAAGGTCACTTGGCTTGCTGTTGGAAAATGAATTTCGAGGAAAATGGGACATCAGGAAAAGAAGCCAGCGCCCAGGTGAGGCTGCAGCACCTGCTTATGGGGGAAGACCGAGGGTGGATGAAGGCAGAGCCCGCAGAGACAAAGCAACGACGTGTTTGGAGGGACACAGGATGGAGAGGCCGCATGGGCAAGGAGGTGCGCCAGGGCCTCAGGTTTCTGTAATGAAGGCCATCTTGATGGTGCCCCCTGTTTCTGATAAAGGAACTAACACTGTGGAAGGAGAAGATCTGGGGAGAAAACCAAGAAAATGTTGGTCCACTTTCCTGCCTCACTCTACTGAGAGTTTTCCTTGAAGGCAGAGCAAAATTGTTAGCACACCCACAGATGGACTATTCTACGTGTTTTGAGCTTATGTGCTCAGGCAGACCTCTCCAGGTGTTGATGTCTCAAATCTTGGAAAACAGGATCAAAACGAGTCACCTTTTGGCTTGGGAAGGGGGCAGATTTCAGATGACATGGAGCCTGATATCACTGGCACCAGGAGCGTCTCCAGGGTGTTGTCCATGAAGACCCCCGGTCTCCTTTTGGGGATGTCACATAAGTTAGCACACAGACGGTCAGGTGGGGTGGAAAAAGAGAGAAAAGTGTGACTGATGTGAAGTGAGAGGGGCTGGAGAAATGGGGGCCATCAGAAATGGAGGTACAGGTAAAGGGGCTGGAGAAATGGGGGCCATCAGAAATGGAGGTACAGGTAAATTTATCTATTGCTTTTCCCATGTCAATTTTTTTTTAATAGTGCACCTTTCAGTTCATTAAAACAAAAAGACCACAAAGCAACACCTTAGCCCCCTTAAAGTGACAGACGGGGCCCGGCCCCGTGCAAGAGTAGGTAACGTTTTCCAGCTGCCAGGGGAGAGGACCAGAGCTGTCAGGGCATGAGTTTTTGAGGCATTTTGCAGGGCATCTCTCTAGAGAAGAGACGTCTCATTCTTACAAAAACATGCATTTCGGGGAGAATCAATTCTGTCGCATTGGCCATTATGTTACTTGGTGGTCCAAGACCTTAGGGAAACGGAAAGAAAAATCGTTTACACTGGGGCTATAGATAGAATTTTCTCTTGAAGATTGACATCGCATGCAGCTTGAAAGTAGCTCTTTGAGTTCTCACGTGGGTCAGATCTATTCACTGCATGGACTTTCTTTTAGATCTCGACGCTCAGACAACAGTTACTTATTGGTATTTATTTTGCTCTAAATTAGCTATTTGCTTATTGACCCAAAATAGTTATCATCTCAGCTGGAAATATATTGGAACTCTGGTTGCCAAACAAATATTCTGCAAAAGAGGAATAAAAGCATATGGGAGGAAAAGCCTACGACGCCCGGCCTGCCGGGGCTCTGGAAGGCGTTCTGGCTGGCAGCCATGTGCCCGCTGCACGTCGGCATCCGGGGACGACAGTGATGGATCGAACAGTGGGAAGGTATTAATGACACTCGGCGCTGATGGCTGAGGCACTTCGGCCTCATTTGCATTTCGATTCATCATCTCTGCATTTATCATTATGAAGAGGACGCCAGAGCTAATTAAAGTCTGGGCTAACAGGGCGATGGGGAGGCTGGTGGGCACTAACGCCGAGGAAGACCTGGGAAAGTTTCCAGCAGGAAGGACACCAACCTTACAGCAAACCCAATTAACTTAATTCCTAACGAAACCGTGTGAGGCTCTTCCAGTTGGGTAGACTGGGAGATTTAAAGCACACTTTATATTTTATGCGTAAATTCAGAGCTCGGTGCTAACGTGGCTTGGCTGATGTTCTCTTATTCCATCCCCCAGACCCAAAAAAACTCATCTTTGAAAATCCTTACATTGTGAAATATAGAATACACCTTTTCAGTATCCATTTTTAAAACCGAAACGTTGTATTTTTTGGTTGCAGGGCTCTGAAAACTCCTATATTGCTGTTTCAGAATTGAAAGAAAAATTATCTACAAATGTAATTCAAAGAATAAATTCTGAACCATTTATTCCCTATATTAACTCAAATCACTGATGCATATATTCAGAATAAAATGACACGATTCTAATTCAGTTGTAGAATAAATACACCACAAGTTATGATTCCCAACGTCTATTTCTCACCATGTGCGAAATTTCCTTAATGCATTTTCATCTGTGTTTTCCGCCCGCAGTATCCATGACAATAAATGGCATCATTAAAGGAATTTAATTTTTCTTTATGGGTTTTAATTAGACCCTGACATTTTGATTCTTCTTTGCCACCGCAGAGCAGATCTGCATAGCAGATCTCCAGCACGTTGTTTTGGGGGGTCCAATTCAGTTATTTACTCTGAAGTTGATCCAGGAAACTGAAGACACCCTTTGATACGGTTTGGCTCTGTGTCTCCACCCCATCTCATCTTGAATTTGATTCCCATGTGTCGAGGGCGGGGTCTGCTGGGAGGTGATTGGACCACGGGGGCGACTCCCCCATGCCGTTCTCTTGAGAGTGAGTGAGTTCTCACGAGATGTGATGGTTGAAAGGTGTCAGGCATTTCCCCTTCGTGCTCTCTCTCCTGCTCTGCCGCGGTGGGACGCGCCTGCATCCTCTCTGCCTTCCACCATGACTGTAAGTTTCCTGAAGCCAGTGCAACTGTGAGTCAAGCCTCTTTTCTTTATAAATTACCCTGTCTCAGGTAGTTCTTTATAGCCATGTGAAAATGGACTAATACAACTTTGGAAAAAGCTCTCTGTGAAATTGTATTGAAGAGAAACGGAGAAAACTGATCATGACATGTAGAACTGGGGCGCCTCTCTGGGAAGTCCCCCCTCTTTTTTGTTGAATGGAAATTGGTGGCCCTATACAGCCCCGACCCGATGGCACAACAGAAAAAGGCAAGATAAATAGTGGCCACATATAATGATGTCCACCCTGAAGCATGGCTTAGTCCCAATTTAAGACACAGGTCTTACAAAGGCTCTTCTCCCTGTGGAATGAGAGTGGGTGAAGCATTGCTTGAAAGTAAATGGGAAACTAACCTTTGTGCCCATCTGTACCATTGCTGTGCTAGGGCACACCATGGGTTCTTCATGGCCACCGCGTGTGGGAGTGACTCTCTGCCTTTGTCCTACAGATAAGGCAACCACAGTTGGGAAGGTCGGCCCTGTCACCTGGGCAGCTGGACAGTGTTGGAAACTGGCTCTGCGCCTCCATCCCTGCGTGCCCCTCATGTCCAGCAGTGGAGTTAGGGATTTTTGTCTGTTTCAGCCTGTAGCGTGGGTCCCTCCCCTAGGAAGGAATCCCAAGAGCGCTGGGGCCATGGGAGCCTCATTCATAGTGGGGCTGTCTCTCCCGGCCCTGAGCAGGGAAACAGCACAGCACCTGTGCGTCAAGCACTGGGGAAGGGAGTGACAGGCGAAGGAACGCACACGCTGGGGGCCCTCGCCCAACTTTCACCCCTGTACACTCAGACTGTGCCATGGGGCGGCAGGCTAAGGGGCCATCTGTACCTGACCCTCACTCCTGCTCTGAGACGTTTCGTTTGTTTTTGTTGTTGTTGTTGTTTGTTTGTTTGTTTGAGACAATGTATCTCTGTTGCCCGGGCTGGAGTGCAATCGTGGGAATGCGGCTCATTGCAGCCTTGATCTCCTGGGTTTAAGCAGTCTTCCCAGCTAAATCTCCCAAGTATCTGGATGACAGATGCATGCTACCACACCCTGCTTATTTTATATTTAATTTGTAGAGATGGAGGTCTCCCTATGTTGCCCAGGCTGGTTTCAAACTCCTGGGTTCAACTGACCCTGTTGCCTTGCCTTCCAAAGTGTTGGGATTATAGGCAGGAGCCACTGTTTCCAGCCTGCCCCTCCCCTCTTAAGCAGCCCCCTGGCTCCCAGCTGGCTTGATTCCTGCCCATGGAGTGGCCCCTGCTGCCAGCACTCCCTGAAACAAATTGCTGTTCTGCAGAGCTTCCCACGGGCCTCTGGAATCATGGCTGGTCCATCCTGCTGGTCCCACCTCTGCCCCCTCCATGAATCCCATCTGTGACATCCCTGTGGAGGGAATATGCTCTCTGCAGAGAATGTTACACCCAGAGCATGGTAACAAGGACAGGCCTTGTGACACCATAATCAGAAATAGGTGTTTAATGAAAAATAATAAAGTTGGAAATTGATGAAATTAAGCTTTTTATTGTTACCAACTTAATGTTAATCTAGGAAGCTCACCTACCGTTTTCAACATTGTGTTTCTACACTAATTTATTTCACAAATGAACTACAGTATTCTGAATCCATAAGTAGGAGCATGTGGAATTAAAATGGTCTGGGCAGAATTAAACTCTTCCGAGCCAGAGGTGAACACTCAGCACAGAAATGCAGCACGGCATCCACTATCCCACCCTTCATTAAGCCACTAACCTTGTGGTTCACCCAAGATCTACGGCGACCGATTTTCCATTTCATAAGTCAGTTCCAATGAGCCAATTCTCAAAGTGTGCAAACTTCTCCCAGGAGGGAGCTCAGCACCATTATCATCCGTGTGGCCGTTATTACCATCAAAAGACATTTATTAAGCACTTAATTGTGCATTGCGTCGGCTAGGTGGTGAAGAGAAAAACTAAATTTCCTGCCTTCTGTGGACTTACTGGGCATACCAGAAGCTGAATAAAATGGCCAAGACAGGAAATAGTGAAAGGAAGCACCAGGTTAGAGGCTGCGGACGGGACCCAGGAAAGGCACTCAGCCCAGGTCCCAGAGCTGGGAGACTTGGCCAGGCCCACTGTCTGGGAGCTGTGCAGAGGCGGGAGGTGTGACAGCAAGTTTCAGAAACCTCAGCGCATCTTTAGTTGGTTTTTATATAAGGTGGGATGAGACTGGAGACCACGATTCTAAGTGAAGTAACTCAGGAATGGAAAACCAACCATCCTGGGTTCTCACTTGCCAGTGGGAGCCAGGCCATGGGGATGCAAAGGCATAAGAATAGTACATTGGACTTTGGGGACCTGGGGGAGGGGTAGGAAGAGGATGAGGGATGGAAGACTACAATTTGTGTGCAGCGTATACTGCTAGGGTGATGGATGAACCAAAATGTCACACATTATCACTAAAGATCTCAAGTAATCAAACATCACCTGTTTCCTAATAATCTATGGAAATATAAAAAGGTAATAAAAAAGAAGCCTCAGGGCAGAAACTGTGGTGAGAAAGAGGCTTGAGGGGCTCCCGAGGAGCTGAGGAAGAGAAAGTCTTGTGTGGAATGTGGAGGAAGGGCCAGGGGATGCACGCGTGCCCCGTGCAGGCTCCAGGGGATGCTTAGACTTCTGGGAAAATGCATTGCTCGACTGCACTTGAATAAGCACAAGGATATAAAATAATGAAGACTGAATAGCAAGAACCTTGTGAATGCCGTTTAGAGGTCCTGACTTTGTCCCTTGTTTTCATCTCTGATGTCACAGTGCTTGACCTCGCTTACAAAGCAAAGGCAGTGCCCCATGGCCATGCAGAGAGGCAGCAGGTCCCTGGAGAGGACGGGGACAGGTCAGAAACGGTCTCCCAGCTTGGCTTAGCCTCTGAGGCCCACAAGAACACCACGGCAGTGGGCATTTGTGTCTGTCCTTCCTGGGCTCCGGGGTCCCACCTGGGCAGGGTCGGCCAGGGGATGGCACGGCTTCCTTGAGAAGGTCGGCTGGCTGCAGAAGAGACAGCATTGCCGGGAGCCTTTCTGTTTCCCCGCCTGTCTTCTCCATGTTCTCATCTCGGTTCCAGACACGTGCGACGGAAACCCTCTCTGATTCTCCAATCTCCACTGTAAATTCCTAGAGAAAGTTGCAATTGGTCCGGGTCTGGTTAGACCAGCTGCCCAGGGCCTGCGGCGAGTACCCGCTGACGGGTAATCTCGGTGTCCTGAAACACTCCCCGCCTTAAGGATTTGCTGCAGAACTCACCAGGCCCCTCAGGGTATGGACACCAGGAACTCTGAGAAACTTTCTAATCAAATTAACCAGCATGTAGCATTCAGTCAGGAGACAACACATTACTTTACCTCTGGAAACTTTTTCTCAGCTTTATTTAGTTCTATTTACTGATTTTATCAGGCAAAATCAGTTGTGTTGTCATTATTGAGATGTCGGTTGATTTTCAGTAAACTCTGCTCATTTTACATGGACAGTTGGGTGCACACTGGCAGCTGCATATCATCAGAAAACGCCACCCCCTGCCCGTTTGCAGTTGCCCCTCTCTCCACAAGCCTGGCCCCTGGTGGTCACTCATCTGCATCTGTCACCATATTTTGCTATTTCTAGGTTTTTTCTTTTTTTGAGACAGAGTCTCACTGTCGTCCAGGCTGGAGTGCAATGGGAGGACCCTGGCTCATTGCAACCTCCGCCTCCCTGGTTCAAGCAATTCTCCTGCCTCAGCCTTCTGGGTAGCTGGGATTACAGGTGCCCGTCACTATGCCCAGCTAATTTTTGTTTTGTTTTGTATTTTTAGTAGAGACAGTGTTTTACCGTGTTAGTCAGGCTGTCTTGAACTCCTGACCTCAGGTGATCCACCTGCCTCAGCCTCCCAAAGTGTTGGGATTACAGGTGTGAGCCACTACGCCCAGCCTCTAGATTTTTGTAAGATAAAATTATTTAGTATGAGTCTTTTCTGCCTGGTGTTTTTCACTCACAGCACACTTCTGAAATGCATGCTTGCCATGGTGTGGTGCAGCTCACCTTGTCTCCTGGACACAGCATGACATGCTCCTTCACCCACAGCACATGGACACTGGGTCCCTCCCAGGCGGGGCCCCTGTGGATCCTGCAGGTAGGAGCATTCACATACGAGTATCTGTGGAGGCGTGCACCCTCATTTCTCTTGCGTAGATCCTAGGAGCGGAATTGCAGGGTGCTGGTGACGGCGACTTTCATAACATGCTGCTGGGCTCTTTGTCAAGGTGGCTGAGCCCTTTGCATTCCCACCAGCAAAGCAGAAGGGTTTCCATTGCTCGCCTTCCTCACCGACAGGCCCTGTGATCAGCCAGCTTCACTCTATTCTCCTACCTGGTGGGCAGTGATGACCTCCCTCCTTTTTGTGACGAACATTCTTGGGTTTTCATGGTCAGTTCATGCTGGTGTATTTTTAAATGTTGTGTTCACACCATCACTATGGGCCATTGCTGAAGCAGCTCCATGCTTGGCTCACACGCTGCAAGTGTCACGACTGTTGTTGAGCAATTGACTTTGCCAGTCCTGGCAGCAGAAGTGCAGCCAAGCACATTTTAAAACCACCTGGGCTGGGCGTGGTCTCTAAGACATGTCTGCAAGCGGCCTGTGGAACCCTGGGCATCACGTGGGTCTTGTGTGGGGAGACAGACCCCACTTTCTTTTTCGTATTCTGCCCACTTTCCTCCTCATCTCATGGCCATCCTCCATGAATGCTGCCTTTACTCAACTGCACGGCTGTCACCTAAACTATTACATTTTCCTTTCTCTCCTTGGCTTAAATATAGCCGCAGACCCTGACTAGATAATCCTCTGGCTGAATCAGAGCAATCTTTACAACTTGATGTTTATTAAAAGCACAGCCTGTGGATTGGCAGAGAGACTGTGTCGTTTTCAACTCCATTTCATCAGAGTTATTTGAATCTGCCTGTTAGGAACTGAATGTTTGTGCCTCACCATCCACATGTCAAAGCCTTAACCCTTAATGTGATGGTGTGAGGAAGGAAGGCCTTTAAGAGGTAATTAAAGAGAGATGAGCTCACCTGGGTGGGGCCCCTCCTGATAGGATTAGTGTCCTTATAAAAGAAAGAGGGACCAGAGTTAGAGAGTAGATGAGTGGCTGCCAGAGGCAGAAAGGCAGGGAAGATGGTCTGCAGAGCTTCTTTGGGGGTGACAGAAAAATGTTCTACAATTACATAATAGGAATGGTTATACGATGATTGTACACTTCAAAAGGGGGGATGTTATATTTGAATTATATCGCAGTAAATGTTATTAACAACCATAATGGCTGTGCCTATAATCCCAGCACTTTGGGAGGCTGAGGCAGGAGGATCATCTGAACCCAGGAGTTTGAGACCAGCCTCTGCAACATAGTAAGACCCCCATCTCTACAAAATTTTAAAAAATAAATTAGCATGGGGAGGTGGCATGCACTTGAAGTCACAGCCCCTCCTACTCTGGAGGCTGAGGTAGGAGGATTGCTTGAGCCCAGGAGGCTGTGGGCCATCGCACTCCAGCCTGGGTGACACAGCAAGATCCTGTCTCAAAACAAAAAAACAAACAAAACACCCCAACAAAACCCAGAACTATAAATGGACTAACCAGGCCTACTAAATATCCCCATCCTTTGATTAACCTTTTGATGTGTGTGCCTGGACACTGGAGCTGTTTGGACAGGTGCAGGGCAGACCTCAGGCTCTTTGCCCCTGGGATGGAATCTGGAGAGGTCCTCAGAGACACCCAGAGATCACCGACTGCAGCTATTCAAAAATGTTTATAAAAACAAGTCATTGTCCAGGAGCGTGTGGATATGCAGGAACTCTTATTTCCAATTCTTATTTTATGGTAGAACAATGAACAAGTAATATCCCGTGTATTTAACAGCTTCTCTCTGGAATCTTCCAAAGGGCAGGCACCTGACATGATCAGCAGACTTTGAATGAGCTTTAGGTCTGTTAGATTTTCTGATACGCTACATATATCAATTTCCACAACTGTTCAGTTTAATCCTCTTAGTAGGTAATTAAATATTGAAAGTATTTAGGGTAAGTTAATTCCACAGCCCACTTCAAGTCCTTTTGGAAAATCCAGGTGTGCCTGTTTGGCCCCCAGGACTGAACCAAGAACTCACATCGCGGGATTTCCTTGGACGTTCTGCTGCTAGGGCCGAGTTGCCCCCAGGAGCTGTCGCCCTCTGCCAGTTTGTAACTGGCCACCTCGGAAGGAAGTCAGAGCAAGCATGAGAAGGACCCACTGCTCCAGGAGATGGTCGGAGGAGGAGGAGCTCTGGTCGTGTCCCGCTGACATCCTCCCTTGTTTGTGTGTGTTTGTCCTCAGACCTGACTCCTCCCCTCAGGATCCGTGTCCTCCACTGGAAATAAAGTGGGGGCCACCGAGGTGATTTACAGTTGTTTACATTTTTGAGTAGTAAAAAGAAGCAGATAAAATTTAAAAAGAAAACCTCTCAGTATAGACAAAATATTACTTCCATGTGTAATTAACTTAATTATTAAGGCATTTGCATTTTTAATTGGACAAAAATCTGTGACCATGTAATATTTATATTGCATCTCATATCAGGCACCACGTTTTTTTTTTTTTTTTTTGATACGGAGTTTAACACTTGTTACCCAGGCTGGAGTGCAATGGCGCGATCTCGGCTCACCGCAACCTCCGCCTCCTGGGTTCAAGCAATTCTCCTGCCTCAGCCTCCCGAGTAGCTGTGAGTACAGGCACGCACCACCATGCCCAGCTAATTTGTGT
>CAUYOR010003672.1:0-13485 GCA_963573925.1 Callimico goeldii
GCCACCATGCCCAGCTAATTTTTTGTATTTTTAGTAGAGATGGGGTTTCACCATGTTGACCAGGATGGTCTCGATCTCTTGACCTCGTGATCCACCCACCTCAGCCTCCCAAAGTGCTGGGATTACAGGCTTGAGCCACCATGCCTGGCCTTTAAATTATTATTCTTAAAAGCATTTATATATACCAGAATATATCAAACTATCACATGTACGCCCAAAATATGTACAGTATATATGTACATATACATTCATATAGTGTATAAAAATCAAATTAAGGCAATTGAAGTATCTATCATCTTAAATATTTATTTCTTGTTTATGCTAAGAGGATGCAAATAATTTTCTTCTAGTTGTTTTGAAATATACAATAGATTAATGTTAAGTTTAGTAACCCTACTGATCTATCAAATGCTAGGTTTTCTTTCTTCTACCTAACTGTAAATTTGTACACATTCATCAAACTCTCTTTATTCTCCCCTCACCCCTATCCTTCCTGGCCTTTAGTAACCACCAATATACTCTCTATCTTCAGAGAAATTTACGTCTTTAGTTGCAACACATAAGAATATGTGATACTTGTCTTTCTGTGCTTGGCTTATGTCACTTAACATAATGTTCTCCAGTTCCATCTACATTGCTACAGATGACAAGATTTTATTCTATTTTATGGCTGAAAAATATTACATTATGTATATATACTGCACATTCTTTGTCCATTTATCTGTTGATTGTACTTACATTGATTCCAAATTGCGGCTATTGTGAATAGTGCTGAAATAAACATGGGAGTGCAAATATCTCAATAAATGGATTTCCTTTTATGTAAACATATACCCAAAAGTAGAACTGCTGGATCATACAGTAGCTAATATTTTAGCTAACATAAAATTTTGAGGAACCCCCAAACCGTTCTCCAGCACTAGTTTACATTTCCATCAACACGTACCATGGTTCCCTCTTCTCCACATCTTTGTCAGCATTTGTTATTGCCTGTCTTTTAGCTATAAGCCATTTTAACTGGGTGAGATGTTATCTCATTGTAGTTTTAACTTGCATTTCTCTGACTGCTGGTGATGTTGAATATCTTTTCAAATACCTGTTGGTCATTTGTATGTATTTAAAATGTCTATTCAGATATTTGCCCATTTTCAGATAAGATTATTTGTTTTGTTTTTGTTTTGGTGTTTTGTTTGCTACCAAGCTGTTGGAGCTCCTTATATATTCTGGTTATTAATCTCTTGTCAGAGGGGTAGTTCACAATATTTCTTTCCATTCCTTGACTGTGCAGAAGATCTTTAGCTTGCTGTGAAACAGATTGTTCATTTTTGCTTTTGTAGCCTGTGCTTTTAAGGTCTTATACAAATCATCTTTACCTTGGAGCATTACCTAATGTTTTCTTCTAGTTGTTTCATAGTTTCTGGTCTTAGATTTAAGTCTTTAATCTGGTTTGGCTTGATTTTTATATATGATGAAAGAGATAGTAAAGTTTTTCTGCATATGGCTATCCACTTTTTAAACACCATTTGTTAAAGACACTGTTCTTATCCTATTATATGTTATCGGCATTTGTGTGAAAAATAAGTTCACCATAAAAGTATGAATTTATTTCTGGATTCTCTATTCTGTTTCATTGATCTATGTGTTGGCTTTTATGCCACTACTACACTCAACAACATTTATATACACCAATAGTGAATAATCATAAAATTAAAGACGGCAATCTCATTTACAATAATTACAAAGAATATAAAATATCTAAGAATAAATTTAACCAGCGAAGTGAAACATCTATGAAAAAATAAAATAAATTAAAACACTAATGAAAAAATTAAAGTGGACACAAAAAAGGGAAAGAGATTTAATGACCATGGATTAAAATAAATATTGTTAAAATTACAAACCTATCCAAAATAATTTACACACTCAATGTAATCGCTATCAAAATACCAATTACATTTTTTTCCCAGAAATATAAAAAACAATCCTAAAGTGTACATGGGACCATAAAATAATTTTTATAGGCTGGGTGTGGTGGTTCACTTCTGTAATCCCAGCACATTAGGAGGCCAAGGCGGGTGGATCATGAGGTCAGGAGTTCAAGGCCAGCCTGGCCAAGATGGTGAAACCCCATCTCTACTGCAAATACTACAACAACCTCAAAAATTAGCTGGGCATGGTAGAGGGATCATGTAATTTCAGCTACTCAGAAGGCTGAGGCAGAGAATTGCTTGAACCCTGGAGGAGGAGTTTGCAGTGAGCTGAGATGGTGCCACTGCAGCTCCAGTCTGGGTGACAGAGCCAGACTCTGCCTAATAATAATAATAATTTGTATAGTCAAAGCAAGCTGAGCAAAAAGAACAAATCTGGAGGATGCATCACACGACTGAGTTTAAAATGTACTTCAAGGCTACAGTAATCAGTGCCTAAATTCTGTGGACCATTGTGCAATAAAAGTTATAAAATGCAAGTATAAGCTAATCACAGACATTTCTTCTGCAGAGTATTTTAGTGATTTTTATAAAAATTTAAGGACTTGCCAGTTATCTCTTCAAAAAATTTACTTGTATCTATTATTTAAAATTCCATTTCTTTGAAAAATTAGTGCTTAATACAGATTACTTAAAGATAGTAGTACTGATTTTCTGGGAGAAGATGGAAAACAGATGAAAATTAGATATTGGAGAACATCTTGGAAAACAGCCAAAATGGATAGAATTAAGTAAAACTGTACTTTTGAGGAACTGTGTTAAGGAAAAAAATCTTCTCTTCTCTGGTCCACAAGGGGCATGGTTTCAAAGGCAGGAGCTTCCCAGCCCCATACCTCCATCCAAGCCCCCATCCAGGAAAGTAAAATTCTTTGTCTGACTTTACCGTGGTCTGGTTAAGTGGAAAATCCAGGTGAGCTGCTTTGTTCAAAAAGCCTTTGAAAGCTCTGGCAGGAGGGGGCTTTGTTGTGGACCAAGCAGCCCGTCCAGTATGAGAGTCAAAGATTAATCACTCCAGAGGATGTTTAAAAGAACTTCTCTCAAGACGAGAACATGAGTGGGGAGGGAATAACTCCAGGGTTAAAACCCAATGGTCCTTACCTACATGGGTTCCTCCCTTGGTTCCCCTCCCACAGCTGTGTGAGAGGTGTCTCTCTCTTTCTCTTTTTTTCTCTCTCTCTTTGTGCCTAACAAATCACTCTCTGCTAAACCATTTGGGTCCACAATATTTATTCAAGTGGTAAGCTCACCACACCTCTGGGGCCCCTTTCCCCATTCTTGGGATTAGAGAGGCCAAGAACATCAGAATCGGAAGAGGTGGGGAGTTGAGTATGCAGCCCTGCTCCAGTTACACATTCATTGAAAAATTAGTTTTATTTCTTTGAGATTAAAAAATCAACTAGTCTCATAATTTTTGTTTTCATTATCTCTTCCTTGCTTTTAAACTTAAGTCAAAGATTATTTATCATGACCAAGTAAGCTTTATCTCTAGGATGCAAGGATGGTTCTGCATATCCAAATCAAGCAGTGTAATACATCATATTAAAAAAAAGAAGGATAAAAATTATATAATCACTGAAAAAGCATTTGATGAGTTTCAACATCCTTTCATGATATAAACACTAAAAACACTAGAGATAAAAGGAACATACATCAACATAATGAAAGCCATATATGGCAGACTCACAGTGACTATCATAATGAATGACGAAAAACTGAAAGCCTTTTCTCTAAGATCCAGAACACAGGGATGCCCACTGTCACCACTGTTATTTGATATAGTACAGAAGTCCTAGATAGAGCAATTATACAAGAGAAAGTTATAAAAGTGTCTAAATCGGAAAGGAAGAAGTCAATTTACCTTTGTTTGCAGAGGATATATTTTCAAAAACTTAAAGACTCTACAAGGAAACTATTAAAACCGACATATATAGTAAAGTTGCAAGATACAAAATCAATGTACAAAAATCAGTAGCATTTCTGTATGCCAACTGTGAACAATCTGAAAAATAATTTAAAAGTTAATCTCATTTAAGATAGCCACACATAAAATTAAATATACAGGAATTAACCATATAAGTGAAAGATCTCTATAATGAAAACTGTAAAACACTGATAATGGAAGAAGACAAAAAAAGCAGAAAGGAAGAAAAGTATTCCATGTTAGTGGATTGGAATAATTAATATTTTTTAAATGTCCACACTACTCAAAGCCATCTGCAGTTTCAATGCAATCCCTAATACCAAAGACATTCTTCACAGAAATAGAAAAAAAAAAGTCTCGAAATGTATATGGAACAAAAAAGACCCAAAATAGCCAAAGGTCTCCTAAGTAAAATAATAAAGTCTAAAGGAATCACATTACTTGACTTCAAATCACACTACAAACTATCGTAACCAAAACACCATGGTGCTGGCATTAAAAACAGACACATAGACACATAGACCAATGGAATAGAGATTCCAGAAACAAATCCACATACCCACAGTGAACTCATTTCTGACAAAGAGGAAAAGGACAGACACTGGGGAAATGGCAGTCTCTTCAATAAATGGTGCTGGGAAAACTAGATATTCCTATGCAGAAAAATAAAACTAGACCACTAAGTCTCACCATACACAAAAATAAAACCAAAATAGATTAAAGACTTGAATCTAAGACCTCAAACAATGAAACCACTATGAGAAAACATTGAGGAAAATCTCCAGGGCACTGGTCTGAGCAAAAATTTCTTGAGCAGTACTCATAAGCACAGGCAACGAAAGCAAACATGAATACATGAAATCACATCAAGTTAAAGAGCTTCTGCACAGCAAAGGATACAATCGACCAGATGGAAATACAACCCATTTATTGGGAAAAAAATGTGCAAACTACCCTCTTTGACAAAGGGTTAATGACCGTGATGCATAAGGATTACAATCAACTCTATAATCAACTCTATATAAATCTAATAATCTGATCCAAAAATGGGCAAAATATTTGAATAGACATTTGTCAAAAGAAGACCTAAAAATGGCAAATAAAAATGATGTGCTCAACATCACTGATCATCAGAGGAAATGCAAATCAGACTTCAAAAAATGAGACATAGTATTACTCCAGTTAAAATGGCTTATATCTAAAAGACAGGAAATTGCAAATACTGGTGAGAATGTGGAGAAAAGAGAACCATGACACATTGTTGGTGGGAATGTAAATTAGTACAACCGCTATGGAGAACAGTTTGGGGATCCTTCAAAAAAACTAAAACTTTTACTACTATATGATCCAGCAATCCCACTACTGGGTGTATATCCGGAAGAAAGGAAATCAGTATACTGAAGATATATCTGTACTCCTAAATTTGTTGCAGCACTGTTTACAATAGCTAAGATTGCAAAGCAACCTAAATGTTTATGAACAGATAAATGGATAAAGAAAATGTGGTACATACACAATGAAGTACTATTCAGCTATTAAAAAAATGAGATTCAGTCATTTGCAGTAATGTAGATGGAACTGGAGATCATTATGTTAAGTAAAATAAACAAGGCACAGAAAGACAAACATTACATGTTCTCACTTATTTAGAGACTCTAAAACACAAAACAATTGGACTTATGGACATATAGAGTAGTAGGATGTTTACCAGAGGCTAGGAAAGGCAGTAAGAGACTGTGGAGGAGGTGGGGATGGTTAATGGGTAGGAAAAAAATTAGAATGAATAAGACCTACCATTTTATGGCACTACCGGGTGACTATAGTTAATAATAAATTTATGTTTTAAAATAACTTAAAGTGTAATTAGATTGCAACCCAAAAGAGAAACGCTTGAGGGGATGTATGCCCCATTCTCCATGATGTGTTTATTTCACATTGTATGCCTATATCAAAATATCTCCTGTACCCCATAAATATATATACCTACTATGTGTCCACAAAAATTTAAATAATTAAAAAAAATTAATTCAAGAAACACTTCCTCCCCTTGCATAAAATTACAAACTCAGACACCTAAAAGGGCCTGGCAAGTCAGAAAATGTAGCCCTTATAACTTGAATGACAAAGGCCAGGCTAGTCAGAGAAACTAGCAAACAATAGAGCAAAAATGTTCCCAGTAGGAAACAATGGCCTTTCATGACCAACACTTGGTAATAACGTTTGGTAAGAGAGTGCCATATTTTTCAACATTCTGGAGAATTAAGAAATCCAGATTTTAGGTTGTATCTCACGGATTTTAAAGGTTGACTCAATTAACAAAAATATGCTGGTCTAAAAATCTTCTGAAATTTATTTTTCAGACTTCGAGCTAGTCTCAACTTCTTTAAGGCACAGAAGTGAATTTTTATGGCTTTGTGCATCATCATTATATTCTAATAAAATCTCTTTTAGATCCAGATCCAATTGTTAACTCACATTCATATCAAGTTGGCCCTGATTCTGACTTCTTTAACAACAATGAGCACTTATTATGCATCTAACATGACTCTTGATGTTATAGATAAGAGTAAAGAAAGACAGTATTTTGAATTTGTGTTGGGAAATATAAAACATAAATGTGCCTGTAATCCCAGCACTTTGGGAGGCCGAGGCGGGTGGATCACAAGGTCAAGAGATTGAGACCATCCAGGTCAACATGGTGAAACATCATCTCTACTAAAAATATAAAAAATTAGCTGGGCATGGTGGCATGTGCCTGTAATATCAGCTACTCAGGAGGCTGAGGCAGGAGAATTGCCTGAACCCAGGAGGCGGAGGTTGCGGTGAGCCGAGACGGCGCAATTGCACTCCAGCCTGGGTAACAAGAGCAAAACTCCTTCTCAAAAACAAACAAACAAAAAAATAAAATAAAAAAATAAATGTGAACCATGGATCAAATACCAGCTCTGTGTTATGATTGTAAGTTATACAGTAATTATACCAGTATGGATAATGCTTTTGAGGTACTTTTTTGCCTGTATTTTTAAAATGTTGTGTATCCTTTATTAACATATTACCCCTTGGTTAATCAAAACACAAAATATTCTATAATCACAAGTAACATTTACTAAGAGATTGCTTTATATGCTAGAAGCAATATATATTTATATTTAATACAACATTTTACCTCATGACTCACAGAAAAATATAGATGATGGCATAGATTTTTAAGTAAATGATGTGTGTTTCTGCTTCAAATTGATGTGTGACCTTAGGCAAATCTATTAATGTTTGAACCTTGTTTATCTAAGTTCTTCCAAGACAATTATGACCATTCATGTTGATTATGATCATTTCTGTCATATGTATGAAACAGTATAGATGAATATTATTTGTCAAATGTTGGAACCTATGAAAATGTTTATTACTGGCCAGATGCAGTGGCTCACACCTGTAATCCCAATACTTTGGGAGGCCGAGGCTGATTAATCACTTGAAACCAGGAGTTCAATACTAGTCTGAGCAACATGGCAAAACCCATTTTTACAAAAATACAAATTTAACTGGGCATGGTGGTGCATACCTGTGGTCTCAGCTACTTAGGAGGCTGAGGTGGAAGGATCAGTTAGGCCTGGGAGGCTAAGACTGCAGTCAGCTGTAATTATGCCACTGCTCTCCGGTCTGTGTGACAGAGGGAGACCCACCTCATGTAAAATGAATACATAAAATAAAAATAAAATGCTCATTATTATCTTTAATCAACCATTTTACAAAAATCTGTAGAGAAAGCAAAAAAGAAAAGAAAGTATAGTAGATACAGCGATAGATTGGAACAATATATCAGTCTAGCTGGAGATGCAACTTTCGTGCATTGAGTTTTACATTAATTAACTTTTAATGTCATACATCATTTGAGGTAACTTCCTTTTTTGTCAATTCACAATTCTTAAAATTGCTCCCTCAATATTGACTAAATAATTTTATGAGGCCTTCATATTTTCTAGGCTGTTTTCTCTAGGCTTTCTAAATATATGTATGCATATATATATATATGTGTGTGTGTGTGTGTGTGTGTGTGTGTGTGTGTGTGTGTGTGTGTGTATGTATATATTTAGATACATAATTGAGACGGAGTCTAGCTCTGTTGCACAGCTAGAGTGCAAAGGCACAATCTCGGCTCACTACAACCTCCTCCTCCCAGGTTCAAGCAATTCCCCTGCCTCAGCCTCCTGAGTAGCTGGGACTACAGGTGCACACCACCATGCCCAGATAATTTTTTTTCTGTATTTTAGTAGAGACAGGGTTTCACCATGTTGGCCAGGATGGTCTCAATTTCCTGACCTCGTGATCCACCCGCTTTGGCCTCCCAAAGTGCTGGGATTATAGATATGAGCCACTGTGCCCAGTCAATATATTTATTTTAAATGAACATTTGTTATTTTGGAGAGAGAAACAAAATCTTTGAGTTGAATACTGAGCATGCCCCTCAGCTTTTCCATGGTATCTTTTTTTGTGACAAAGTTATTCAAGTGCTTATTGTACAGCTTTTATAGCACCATTTTAATAAACTTTGTGAAGTATATATAGGTTTAAATGTATAAAACCTGTTTCTAAAAGTGACAGTGTACACAGGAAGTGCTACAGGTCATTTACATTCAGCAAAATGTCAACTCAAAACTATAACAATTCATACATCATTGGAGACAATGCTACTCATTCCGTATGGAATTTAATAAGATTTTTCTCTTAGCCCTGAAATCGCTAGGATCCATGACATGTTTACAAGTTAAAAAAATGTATATTGAATTAAATAAAGTTGTTTAGGACCTTTTATCTACCACAAAAAATAAAACAGAATAGATTTGTTTATGACAAGTGTTAGTTTAACAGGAATTAAAATTGTTATGTGATGAATCACTACAAAATAGAACCTTCAATACAAAGCAGTGAAGGATTTACTATCAGATCTTGACTTTGTACATATAATTAGAGGAGGTATCCATCCAAGGAGTGGATCTGGTAATTGTCAGCATCAGTAGCTGTATGACACAAACATATCTAGAGATGATGGATTGTGATTTCATTTTTCACTTTTAATTCAGTTAATTTGGCCTCAGAAAGAAATGAGAAATATTTCAAAAATATATTGAGTTCTTCAGGCTACAGTTTCCTGGGTGAATCAAATCAATATTAGCAAGTTGTTCAACCTAAATGCCTCTCTACTAAGTGAATAAAAATTACTAGGTGAAATCCAATGTAAGTTTAGCTACTCCCTTCTGAAAAAAAAAAAAAAAACAGCATAGCATAATTGAAAGAGAATAGCCTTTAGAATCACACACTCCTGGTTTTGGTTCCCAAAGCTGATATTTGCCTGCTATAAAACTATGGATAAATAATCTCTGATTCTAAATTTCTTCTGTTCTAAAAGTGGAACAAATGCATGCCTCAATAGGCTGTATAAAACTAAAAAATTACATTTGAAAAAAAGGCATTAACAGTGGCTATTACTATTACTACAATTACTGTCCCCAAATGGAGGCCACAACTGGAACTAATTATTCGCCTCTTTCTAAGATACCATCCATGCTGTTCTCAACATGTTCTGTATCCCACTTTATCAGTTACCTCAAGAAGCTCAGGATTTCTCTGGTCATTCTTTATCTGTCATGATCTTACTTTTTATGCTTCTGTTGGTACATATCTCTAATTGACTCAGTTTGCCACTCAGTTGGATCTTGCAGAAAATACTCCTTGTGCACTCTGGAAACCATGGTCTATCAAGCGCAAAATTCCTCATATCCTCGGTATAATAAATGTTTGACTTTATTTTTAACATTTGACTGCTGATAACCTTCAGGTCTCATACTTCCCTTTTTGCCTTTTGTACCACATCTAACAAGACAATACAAAAACTCAGACACTCCTTTCCTTGACAGTAGCATGGACATCTGAACCACACAAAACCCAGCCCAGGTATAGAAGCTCTTTTCCCAGCCCCAACGCCTACCCACAGTGTAAGCTAAAGCTATTAACTTTTCCTTCACTAAAGCTGTACACCTCTTGGCTCTTGGCTGCCTGTTCTGCCCTCTACAGAAAGTCTCATTATATGAGCAATGAACTTTTTCAATCAAGGTGAAGGAACTCATCTCTAACTCACTCTATGAAGCCAGCATTACAGTGATGACAAAACATGGTAAAGATACAAGGAAAAAAGGAGAGAAAACTGCAGACCAATATCCCTGGTGAACGTAGACATAAAAATCCTCAACAAAATACTAGCAGACCAAATCCAACAGCACATCAAAAAGTTAATTCTCCATTATCAGCTAGGCTTCATTTCTGGGATGCAAATTTGGCTCAACATATGCAAATCAATAAATGTGATTCACAATATAAACAAAATTAAAACCAAAACTCGATTATCTCAATGGATGTGGGAAAAGTTTTTGATAAAATTCAACATCTCTTTATGATAAAAATTCTCAAGAAACAAGGCATTGAAGGAATATACCTCAATATAACAAAAGCATCTGTAACAAACCCATAGCCAACATAACACTGAACAGGGAAAAGCTGGAAGTATTTCCCTTGGGAACTGGAATGACACAAGGAAGCCCACTTACACCACTCCTATTGAACATAGTACAGAACCTGCCAGAGCAATCAGGCAAGAGAAAGGAATAAAATGCATGCAGATAGGAAAAGAGGAAGTGAAACTATCTCTCTTTACTGGCAATATAGTTGTATACCTAGAAAACCCTAAAGATTTCACCCTAAGCCTCCTAGAACTGATAAATTATTTCAGTAATGTTTCAGAATATAAAATCAATGTACAAAAGTAAGTAGCATTTCTATACACCTAATACTATTCAAGCTGAGAGCCAAATTAAGAACACAATCCCATTTACAATAGCCATGCAAACAGAAATAAAATATCTAGTGTATTAGTTCATTTTCACACTGCTTATAGTGTGAAAGAACTGCCTGACCTTGCTAATTTATGAAGAAAAGAGGTTTAATTGACTCCCATTTCCACATGGCTAGGGAAGCCTCAGGAAACTTACAGTCATGGTGGAAGGTAAAGGGAAGGAAGGCACATCTTATATGACATCAGGAAGGCACATCTTATATGACATCAGGAGAGAGAGAAAGGGGAAGTGCCACACTTTCAAATCACCAGATCTCATGAGAACTCACTCACTATCAAGAGAACAACATGGGGAAATCGCATCTATGATCCAATCACCTCCCTCATCATATGGGCATTATAATTCAAGATGAGATTTGAGTGGAGATAGGGCCAAACCATATCACTGAGGAATACATCTAACCATGGACATGAAAGCTCTACAAGAATAACCACAAAACACTGCTAAAAGAAATCATAGGTGACACAAACAAATGGAAAACATCATGGATGAGAAGAATCAATATCATTAAAATGGCCATACTGCTCAAAGCACTCTACAGATTCAACACTATTTCTCTCAAACTACCAACATCATTTTACACAGAGCTAGAAATATCTAGTCTAAAATTCACGTGTAACTAAAACAGAGCATAAATAGCCAAAACAAACCTAAGCAAACAGGGTAAAGCTGGACATATTACATTACCCAGTTTCCAACTATACTACTAAAAGACTGCAGGAACCAAAACAGACACATAGATCAATAGAACAGAAGAGAGAACCCAGAAGTAAACCCACCCATATATACCCATCACATTGTCAACAAAGTCAACAAAAATAAGCAATGAAGAAATGATTTCCTCTTCAATAAAGGGTCCTGGGAAAGCTGGATAGCCATATGCAGATGAGTGAAACTGGACCCCCTGCCTTTCACCAGATGCAAACATTAAGTCAAGATTAATTAAAGATTTAAATTTAAGACCACAAATAATAAGAATTGTAGAAGAAAACCCAGGAAACGCCATTCTGCACATTGGCCTTCGGTATTTATGACTGAGTCTTCAAAAGCAATTGCACCAAAACAAAAATTGACAAGTAGAATCAAATTAAACTAAAGAGCTTCGGTACAGCAAAAGAAACTATCAAGGAATAAACAGATAACCAACAAAATGAGAATAAACATTTTAAAACTATGCATCATAAACTTAAACAATTGATCAAGCAAAATACATGTACAGACATTTCTTTAAAAATAAGACAAACAAGTGGCCAACAAACATATTAAAAATGTTTCACATCAATACTTGTCAGAAACATGCATATCAAAACCATGAGATACCATTTCACATCAATCAGAATGGCCGTGATTAAAAAATCAAAAAGCAGCTGGGCACGGTGTCTCACACCTGTAATCCCAACATTTTGGGAGGCCAAGGCAGGCAGATCACAAGGACAGGAATTTGAGACCAGTCTGGCCAACATAGGAAAATCCTGTCTCTACTAAAAATACAAAAAATTAGCTGCATGTGGTGGTGTGCACCTGTAATCCCACTACTTGGGTGCCTGAGGCAGGAGAGTCGTGTGAATTGGGAGGCAGAGGTTACAATGAGTGGAGATGGCACCATTGCCTTACAGCCCTGAGGACAGTGCAAGACTCCATCAAAAATAAATAAATAAATAAATAAATAAATAAGAACAAAAAGCAAAAAATACTGGAAAGGCTCCAGAAAAAAGGGAACATTTATACACTCTTGTGAGACTGTAAATTATTTCAGCCACTATGGAAAACAGTTTGGAGATTTCTCAGAGAACTGTAAACAAAATTACCATTTGACCCAGTAATCCCATTATTGGGCATATTAAAAAAAAAACATACATGCACTCAAATGTTCATCACAGCACTATTCACCATAGCAAAGACATGAAATCAACCTAGGTGTTCTATCAATGGTGGGTTGGATAAAGAAAATGTGATACTTACACACCATGAAATACTATGCAGCCATAAAAAAATAAAAGAAATAATGTCCCTTGCACAGCATGGATGCAACTGGAGGCCATTATCCTAAGCAAATTAAGATAGAAACAGAAAAACAAATATTGCATGTTATCATTTATAAATGTTAACTGAACATTTGGTACACAGGGATATAAAATGGCAAGTGTAGACACAGGGGAGTAATCGAACGAGGAGAGAGGAAGAGAGGCAAGGGTTGAAAATCTAATGATTAGGTACTATGCTCAGCTCGTGGGTGCTAAGCAACAAACTTGCACCATACACCCTAAATGTAAATAAAATAAAACAAAAATAAAGAAAGAAACAGACTCACTTTGATTTTTTTGTGAGCCAGGCAAAGATCGACGGGAGAGGGAGAAAGCAGAAATGATGAGCGGATTCTGGATGTAGAAAGAAAGAAGCCTGGGCCGGGAGCGGTGGCTCAAGCCTGTAATCCCAGCACTTTGGGAGGCCGAGACGGGTGGATCACGAGGTCGAGAGATCGAGACCATCCTGGTCAACATGATGAAACCCCGTCTCTACTAAAAATTACAAAAAATTAGCTGGGCACGGTGGTGCGTGCCTGTAATCCCAGCTACTCGGGAGGCTGAGGCAGGAGAATTGCCTGAACCCAGGAGGCGGAGATTGCGGTGAGCCGAGATCGCGCCATTGCACTCCAGCCTGGGTAACA
>CAUYOR010003675.1:0-13309 GCA_963573925.1 Callimico goeldii
CATGTGCACACCCTCCACACAGGCATGCACAGGCACACACACACGTGCACACCCTCCACACAGGCATGCACAGGCACACACACACGTGCACACCCTCCACACAGGCATGCACAGGCACACACACATGTGCACACCTTCCACACAGGCATGCACAGGCACATACGTGCACACACTCACTTGCCACAGAAAGACTCTGGCTCTGCAGACCCCTCAGGTCCCAGGAGGGCTCCTGATCCTTGCTGCTTCATTTCCACACCCAGCCACTCTGCCCCCTGCAAGAGGTCACATCCAGTCCATCACTCATTTAGAAAATTTTTTTCTCCAAAGAGGCAGAGCCATACATTTAATAAGGAAACCCAATAACCTACATTCATAAAATTATCTGAAGATTTTAATGAAAACATTTCTACTAGCTCAAGATGCAAAAACGATTTCCAAACATCCTCTCTGATATGCATTGTTTTAATGGTCAGGATGGTTTCTCAGAGGCTGTGTGAGCCCCCTTCTTTCTTTCTAGTACGTTTAGTGGATGCGTTTCAAAGCAGCAGCAAGAACGACAACGGACAAACTTGTGCTTTTTAAATTGTTGTTTCTGAGATTCCGAAACAACAAATCTGGCTGCCGTGTGGAGCGATTCGGCAGCAAACTCCCCACTTCCGGTGTTGAAAACAGATCCCTCTGCTTCAGCTGTGCTAGAGCTGAACTGTAAAAATCCTGGAAAACTTTGCCAACATTACTCAAAATAAGCAGCTAGATTTTTTATCATTTCCAGGTGCATTTCGGGGATAAGAGAGTTCTAATGGACCTAAATTGGCTGTGTGATCCAAACCCCGGTTTTACTCACGCGTTTCAAAGAGACGCTGCTTTGGGCTCTTGCAGGAAGATGATACGTTCCCAAATCACACACACTCATCTGCAGGGCCACTCAACACATTTCCCAGAAATGCTTAGACACTATGTTCTTCCAAATGGTCTCATCTCAGATGTCATTTTCTTATTCCAAACTCAGGGAAGAGATGCCCCTGCCACCATTCGGAAGGACTGGCAGCCTCAGGGTGTACATGCTCTACGTCATGCTGAGGACTCAAGGTCCAGCGTAAAAGCTGGCAGTGGGTGTTCCTCACCACCCACAGACCCCACGGCCCTGCCAACGCCTGGGGTTCCAGGCACAGTGTCCCTCAGGGTGCAGCTGTTTTTCTCCTTGGGCAGACATGATGTTGATGGCCCCTATTTTACTTATTTATTTATTTATTTATTTATTTATTTATTTATTTATTTTGGATGGAATTTCACTCCATCGCCAGGCGCCAGGCTGGAGTGCAGTGGCGTGATCTCAGCTCACTGCAACCTCTGCCTCCCGGGTTCAAGCAATTCTCCTGCCTCAGCCCTCCGAGTAGCTGGGACTACAGGTGCGCGCCACCACGCCCAGCTAATTTTTGTATTTTTAGTAGAGACGAGGTTTCACCATGTTGGCCAGGATGGTCTCGATCTCTTCACCTCATGATCCACCTGCCTCAGCCTCCCAAAGTGCTGGGATTACAGGCGTGAGTCACCGCGCCTGGTCCAATGGCCCCTACTTTAGACAGAACGTTGTTTCCTAACAGGAAATTTTAAATAACTGAAGCTTAAAAAGAAATTAGCTTCTTGTGAAACTGCTCACTAATACAGGTCCCTCAAACCAAAAAGCGTGTGTGTGTGTGTGTGTGTGTGTGTGTGTGTGTATGTGTGTGTGTGTGTGTGTGTATGTGTGTGTGTATGTGTGTGTATGTGTGTGTGTGTGTGTATGCATATGTGTGTGTGTATGTGTGTGTGTGTATGTGTGTGTGTGTGTTTAGTTAAGATCTACTAAGGACAAGAAAGTTGGGATCTTTATTTGGACCTTGGACCTGGAAGCAGATGGACACCACTCACCCCTGAAGAGACTGGCACATTTCACTTTGGATTCTTAGGATTATGAACACTGGGACGGAAAGTGCATCAGATAATGACTAAATGAGAAGATGTGGGTGATGAGTGAGGTGCCCTCATTGAGCTTGCCTTTCTGGGTTCAGAACCTTGTGGAAACTTCCCATAGGCTAACCCAGGGTCATCCTGATGAACCTGTTCCTAAGGGACCCACCCTACAGAGCCCCGTCCCGGCTGCCGCCTCCTCCTTAGAGCAGTGTTGGAAGCTCCCAGTCTTTGGGAGTGACATTGATTCTGGCTCTTGGAGCCTTCCTACTCATCCTGTTTACCTAGGTGCATTTCCCACTGTGGCCCATACTAGGTTCCTGTGCATTTCCCACTGTGGCCCACACCAGGTTCCTGCTTTTTCTGGCATTCTGGTGTGAGGAGTTCACACACATTTGCCTGCAGCCACCCTCTGGCTCGGAGCATTCCCTGCTGATGTTTTCAATGCCTACACACAGTGCCACCTGCATTTGACTATATTCTCTCTTCATTTGTGTCCAGGTATCCTGCTTGAGTCTCCCACTCCATCCCAAGGAGAGCCCTTTCTGTACCCTCTGTGAGCTCGTAAATGCAGGGACTGGGCTTCATGCTTCATTGGTACCTGCTGTACCCTGCAAAGGTCTGGACAGCTATTAATCAGTCCAGAAATGGTAGTTGTCTTTGAATCTGCCCAGGATCCTCTAGGTCCAGAGCCTTCACCCCTCAGGGACTTATGAGTTCTGGCCCTTTCCACCTGGCAAGATTCCTGGCAACATGGAGCCGGCAATCGTGCTGCTGGGGCAGAAGAGCAGACCCTCCAGGCTAGCAACAGTTCCCACATCAGGGTGAAATGCACTGACCAGGGCTGGAGATGCTGTTACTCAGATTCTACCAGAAAGGAGTGGGATTCCCTGCTGGGTGAAGCAAGCTCAGGACACGTGCTCATGGCTATGTGAAGGCGATAGGGGATGCCAGATGCAGCAAGGTCTGTGTTTAATCATCGTGGACGGAGCGGGGGCTGACCTTGTGGTGGGGTCTAGGAGGGACCCATGCTCTGAGAGGATCCTTGGGATATATCCTTGAAATATGCTACCATCCCTGTTTACTCTGAAGACATAAGGACCAGAACCAAGATTTAATCCAAATTTGAATCTCCCTTAAAGACCTTTCAAAGTCTCCAGGCATCCAGATGCTCCTTGGCTGAACTTTGCATCCCACTTCTGAGTCTCACTGAAAATCAAACGATGCTCAGGGCCACCTGGCTTAGTCCCTTTGGGTCACAGGTCAATAGCACTTTGCTTCTGACCTTTATTGTTGCACTCAGGCTATTTATTTTTTTAACACACATTTTAAAATATTACAAAGAATGTAGTTAGAATATTTTAAAAGTCTAAAGAATCTGTTTTGTCTTTACAGGAACAAACCTTGCAAACAAATGAGCTTCTCTAGACAGCTGATCATCCACTGATACTGTTTCTTGGAGTTCAGAGTACATTGTTGAAGGCTTGCATCCTTTTTCTCTTCTAAATTTCATTGGATCGAGAGGAAGCATCATTGCCTCTAAAGTACTTGGAAAGGACAATGAATGAAGATGGATGAAAAGGAATGTGTTCATACTCACGCACCCTCCTTGTCTTTGCTGCAGAATTGCTCATTTCGTTTTTGAACTTGAACAAATTTAATGCAAGATAACTATTAGTGTATGGACTGGTGAGAAAGAGGAGCTGACTCTAAGAAGACAGATGTAAAAGCCATTATTGTTAGAGATGGGTCATTCATGGACTGGCAGCCCTGGTGAACTGTAGGTAGAAGTCCCCGTGGCGGGGATTCAGCCACCAGCCTTGCAGGAATGCCCTCGGATGCATTGCAAGTACGGCTCTGCTCTCTGTTCTCTGAAATGCAATTTATCTTATGTGTGTGCACATGCACACACACACACACACTCACATGCAGAAATACAGAGGCACTCAACTCACATGAAGACACCCCCCAATCCATACAAGCGTACAGATGGCACCCAGCAATTTCCAGAGTGACCTGACTGGAGGATGAAGGCACCACTGCCGTGGTCATGGCAAGTGGCAGCTACAATGTCAACTCGTTTGTAGCTGTGTCTCCTGTCTGTCATCTGGACCACACGGAGACAGGCAGTTCTCATTAGCTGAGACAATGTTGTCTTTACCTGGCCAGAGGGTAGACTTCCAGAGGATGGTGAGAAAAACCTCACTCCACTTTGGGCCACGGGAGGTACTGGATGTTGGGCTGAGTGCTGGCCAGGTATTCTTATACCTAGTCCCATCCTGGAGCTGTGAACTACCCCTTACATATTAGAGGGCTCCCACCATTGAAAGCAAATGGCTGCTTCAGAGAACTTCGGGTTTTCAGGCATTGGTCTAAACATAGGAAGGACTCCTCAGTTGAGCTTTGTGTTATGAATCTGGGTCTAGTTGAAAATTAAGCCTGATGCCCAGGAGCAGCCTGGCTTGGTGCCTCTGGGTCACAGGTCAACAGCACTTTGCACCTGGCCTTTGCTGGAGCTTTCGGAATGCTGACTTCTTTTGACACACATGTTTTTAAAAGTACAGAATCTAAACATAGTATTACGATCCAGCTTTAATTTATTCTATAAGATAATGCTGCAATCGATACTGTAAACACACACCTTGTTTTCTGTGTGACCTGGGAGAACGATGTCCATTCATGGAACTCTGATTGATTTGGCTGCGGGGGGAGATGTGATCTCCAGACTCTGCAAAGGGGAGAGCAGGGTGCTGCTTGAGAGTCCGGAATCTCTCATCTGAGGCATGTACGAGCCACCGCTCAGCATTTGAGCTCCCCTCCTGCTCCCCTTGGAGTAACTGGGAGCTCAAGAGACACCAGGACAAAGCCAGTGGCCACTCAACTCCTGAGACTGTCATCACAGCCACTGCCAGAAGCCTCTCTTTGCTGATTACTGCAGCGGGAAAGCCTAATCTTTGGACCTTTGGAAGGCAGCACTTCTCTGAGGATTGTTTCAAGTAAAAGAAAAAAAAAAAGCAAACATACAGGAGAGGGGCTTCTTGAACCCTGTGCCTCGGAGTCGCTGTATCAGCCTTGAGTGTTTGGTGGACCCGCATCAGGCCGTGTGGGAAGCAGGAGCCCCACTGTGCCGGCCACTCTGCTTTATGGCCCCATCACCTGGAAGGCAGCTCTGCTCCCCACTGTCCCACCAACGCCTGGCTCCATTGTCGGTGAAGGGGAGGCCCAGCAAGTTTCCTGGTCTCTGATGAAGAACCTGGGCAGCCAGCATAGCGGAGCTACAGTGTGACTGCTGGGTGCAAAGCCCGATGAAAGACGGTCACACTGCAGTGTCTGCTGGAAGAAGTGCGAGGCTGGGATCACGCATCTCTTCGTGGATACAGCTAAGTCCCGTAAGCTTTTAAAAGAAAAATTTAAAATAGATTTTTCAGAGGTTTGTGTAAGGGTTATTGTCTTATGAGGTTTATTGCCGAGTTTAAAATGAGGAAACTGGGCCTGGCGCGGTGGTTCACGCCTGTAATCCCAGCACTTTAGGAGGCCGAGGCGGGTGGATCACGAGGTCAACGGATCGAGACCATCCTGGTCAACATGGTGAAACCCGTCTCTACTAAAAATACAAAAATTAGCTGGGCACGGTGGCACGTGCCTGTAATCCCAGCTACTCAGGAGGCTGAGGCAGGAGAATTGCCTGAACCCCGGAGGCAGAGGTTGCAGTGAGCCGAGATCACGCCATTGCACTCCAGCCTGGGTAACAAGAGCAAAACTCCGTCTCAAGAAAAAAAAAAACAAAGAATTGAAAGAAAATCGGTGCTCTGATTTTGGTACCAGTACAACTTTGAGAGGAGGAGAGGTTCCTCATGATCTTGTCTTCTTAGTACAGAAGTTCATTTCATAAGACTTTAAAATTATTATTATTATTATTATTATTATTATTTTGAGATGGGGTCTCACTCTGTCACCCAGGCTGGAATGCAGTGCACGATCTCGGCTCTCTGCAACCTCTGCCTCCTGGGTTCAAGCGATTCTTCTGCCTTAGCCTTTTTGAGTAGCTGGAATTACAGGGATGGCCACCAGGCCTGGCTAATTTTTGTATTTTTAGTGGAAATGGGGTTTCACCATGTTGGCCAGGCTGGTCTTGAACTTCTGACGTCAGCCACCTACCTCAGTCTCCCAAAATGTTGGGATTACATGCATGAGCCACTGTGCCTGGTCTTTAAAAAGAAAAAAAGTAAAATATACCTAACATAAAATTTACCATTTTGATCTTTTTCAAGTGCACAATTCAGTGGCATTAACTACATTCACGTTGTGCAACCATCACTATGACCCACCTTCAGAACTTTTCATCATCTCAAATAGAAACTATGCCCATGAGCTGGGTGCAGTGGCTCACTTTTGGTAATCCCAGCACTTTGGGAGGCTGAGGCAGATGGATTGCCTGAGGTCAGGAGTTCGAGACCAGCCTGGCCAACATAGTGAAACCCCGTCTCTACTAAAAATACAAAAAATTAGCTGGGTGTGGTGGAGGGCACCTGTAATCCCAGCTACTCGGGAGCCTGAGGCAGGAGAATCACTAGAACCCAGGAGGCAGAGGTTGCAGTGAGCCAAGATCACACCATTGCACTCCAGCCTGGGTGACAAGAGCAAAACTCCATCTCAAAAAAAGAAAATAAACTGTGCCCATGAAAGAGTAACTACCCCTTTCTTCCTATTTCCTGGTCCCCATAACCTCTATTCTGCTTTCTCCATGAATCTGACTATCCTAAGGTCCCTCACATTAAGTGGAATCACACAATATTTGCCCTTTTATGACTAGCTTAATTCACTAATGTGATGTCCATAAGGTTCATTCACTCTGTAGCATGAGTCAGAATTTCCTTCCTCTTTAAGGTTGAATAATATTCCATTGTATGCACATACCACATTTTGTTTACCTCTTCATCTGTGACAGATATTTGGGTAGTTTTCACCTCTGGCTATTGTGACTTTTTTCAATTAAAAAATATTTTCTGAAGACAAGATCTTCCTCTGTTGCCCAGGCTGGAGTGCAGTGATGTGATCATAGCTCACTGCAGCTTTGAACTCCTGGGCTCAAGCCATCCTCCTGCCTCAGCCTCCCAAGTTGCTGGGACTACAGGCATTCATCACCACACCCAGCTAATTACAAAACAATCTGTGTGTGTGTGTGTGTGTGTGTGTGTGTGTGTGTGTGTGTGTGTGTGTGTAGAGATGGGGGGGTCTCAATATGTTGTTGCCCAGGCTGATCTCAAATTCCAGAGCTCAAGCGATCCTCCTGCCTTGGCCTCCTAGTGTTGCGATTACAGGTGTGAGTCACGGAGCCTGGCCCACCCTCTGGCTGTTTGACTAATGCTACCATGGGCCCGGGCATATACATATCTGTTTGTTCATGTCCATTTTTGAGCCCCCCTTATTCAGTTTGGTAAAATGTATCCTTCATAAATAAGATGGGTAGGACCAAGTGTTATAGTATTTAATATCATGCATTCCTCCAGAGTAGCATGGAAATAAGAATGCAGGGAATGTGGGAGGAGGGTCGTGTTGAAGACACCTGAAGGCAGCACATGATTCTTTTCACCTGCAGCTGCTCTCACTGAGCTGGTGGTCATATGCCTTTTTTTTTTTAAAGACAGAGTTTTTCTGTCACCCAGACTGGAGTACAGTGGTGCTATCTCAACTCACTGCAACCTCCTCGCCTGCCAGGTTCAAGTAATTGTCCTGCCTCAGCCTCCCAAGTGGCTGGGATTACAGGCATGCGCCACCATGCCCATCATTTGCCATTCTGTCATCCAACTGGCCTGTGCTATGTGTGACACTTTGCTCTGTGTCGGGTTTTTTTTTTTTTTTTTTAAATGTCAGGTTGTTTTCCCCCTTAGGGTAGAATTCATGGCAAGGCAAAAGGTCAGTTAGAGACTGTAGCATGGCATCATTATCACATATTCCGCCTCTACAATCATGTGCTTATGGGTGTCCTGGTATAAAAGCCAGAAGGCTTTATGTAATAATTAGATGTCAATCTGTTAAAGACAACTTAATCTGTAGTTTCTAGAGAACAGTACTCTCATATGAGTTTACACTCAAACTGTGTCCTGAAAGTTAGCTAAATAAGGATGTGCATGTTTAAAAAGCAGGTTTTTAAAGTAAAACAAAACACACAAACACACAAACTCATCAAAGCTTGAAACCAAACAAAAATACTACTATCCCTGGGTGTCCACCCACTTTCCTATTTCATGCCAACTATAGCCACAAAAAGAATATTGGGGTTAACATGGTGAATTTCTTGGCAGTCTGATACTTTGTCTAGCTCAACTGCATTAAAAGCATCTAGGATTTTGTCATCAGTCTTAGGCTTTCTCCCCTTGTGCAGAACAATGTGAAAATTCTTAAAAGTCCATTTGAGAACCTTAGGCTGTGAATGGTGACAGATGTAGCAGATAACATGCCCTGACTCTTTAAGGTCACTGGGACCCAGAGAATGGGAGGGCAAGGGTGCAAGTTGCCACTGTAAATAGAATGACCAATGGGACCTCCTTGAGAAGGTCATATTTGAGCAAAGACTCAGGAGGAGAGAGGGTGGTCCAGGATGCTGTGGGGAAAGAGTGCCGCAGGCAGAGGGGACACGTAACTCGCTGCAGAGGCCCTAGGTTAAGAGTGCTTGACTTAACTGGCTATTCCTCCGATGAGCGAGTGGGGAAGGGAAGGAGGAGGAGGTAAGGGCAGAGAGGAAGAGGAGCCAGGTTGTGCTGGGCTTGCCAGGCTGTGTACAGACTTTGGCTTTGATTTCTTGGAAGCTGGCAGCTCAGGGCAGGGCATTGCTCCTTGGAGCGGTGGGATCTGTGTGAAGACAGGCCAGGCAGAGGGCTCCCAGTCAAGGAGTCAAGCAGGAGGCTGAGCCAGCCACGTGAGGGTGGGAGCTTTTGCCAGGCTGGTAGCTTCCACCAGGATTGGAGCTGTGAGGCCGAGATGTCAGATTCTTGAGAAAGGACACAGAGAGAACAGGATCGAATACAGGCATACATGCAACTTTTATTCTGACAGATTGGAATGGACTGTCAAATGGACTTCCGGGCAGATTGAATATGGGACGTGAGAGAGAGAGGAGCCAAAGATAACTTTCTCTGCAGAACCTGGGTTGCAAAAGGAAATCTGAGTTTCAAAACGCTGGAAATTCACTGGGCTGTGTTCTGATCACTTGCAACTAGGTTATAAAGAGGCTCTTCAGAAACATACACATAACGCTTTGCTTCAGAGAACTTTGTGTTTACCATCAGCCTGCCTTCCTAGTTTGTGGGAAAGGGCATTGTTAGAAATGAGAGATGGTTTTCCAGAAGCAGAGGACTTGACTTCAATGACAGGAGGGTGGTCTGTAACCCACAGGCTGTCCCGCCAGGGCTGCCGTTGCAGGTATTGCCACTCAATCCCCTAGTCCCCTCCCTACCTTGTTTGTCCTTTGCCTAATTGGGACATCAAGCTCTTTCCAGCCACTCCCCATCTCCATACACATCAATGTTTTGTTTTAAACAACTATATTGAGATATAATTCATATACAACTCAGTCTTTTAAAATATACAATTCGGGCTGGGCACAGTGGCTTAAGTCTGTAATCCCAGCAATATGGGTGGCCCAGGAGGGGGAATCACAAGGTCAGGAGTTTGAGACCAGCCTGGCCAACATGGTGAACCCCAGGATCTACTAGAAATAAAAAATTAGCCAGGCCTAGTGGTGGGCGGCTGCTACTCAGGAGGCTGAGACACGAGAATCGCTTGAACCCTAGAGGCAGAGGTTGAGGTGAGCTGAGATCATGCCAGTGCGCTCCAGCATCAACAACAGAGTGAAACTCTGCCTCAAAAACCAAACAAAAAAGGAAGGAAATTTTAATACATGCTACATGAATGAACCTTGAAGACATTATGCTAAATGAAATAAGTCAGACACAAAAGGACAAATATTTTGTGATTCCACTTACATGAAGTGCCCAGCATAGTCAAGTTCATAGACAGAAAATTGAACAGCGGTTGCTTGCCAGGGGCTGGGGCCATGGGGGAATGGGGAGTTAGTGTTTAATGAAACTTGAGTTTCAGTTTGGGAAGATGAAAAATTTCAAATGAGTGGTGGTGGTAATTGTGGAATCATGTGGATGCACTTAATTCCACTGACTGTACCCTAAAAGGAATTAAAGACCAGGCGCAGTGGCTCAGGCCCATAATCCCAGCACGATGGGAGGCCGAGATGGACAAATCACCTAAGCTCAGGAGTTTGAGGCCAGCCTGGCCAACATGGTGAAACCCCATCTCTACTAAAAAATACAAAAATTAGCCAGGCGTGGTGGTGCATGCCTGTAATCCCAGCTACTTGGGAGGCTGAGGCAGGAGAATCACTTGAACCCAGGAGGCGGAGGTTGCAGTGAGCCGAGATTGCAACACTGAATTTCAGCCTGGGTGATGGAGTGAGAGCCTGTTTCAATAAAATAAAATTAAATTTAAATTTAAAGTAGTTAAAATGGTAAATTTTGTGTTTTGTATATTTTACCATAATATAAAAAATGGTCCAGGGAGTGGGGGTCTCTTGGAGGAGTTTATACTTAGGTTGAGACCCAGAGGATAAGAAGGTACCAGTCAGGGTAAGAGTGGTCCAGTCAATGGGAACGGCATGTACAGAGGTCCTGCAGTGGATAAGAGCTTAGTATTGTGCTCTAGCAATTGTAAGAGGCCAGAACAGCAAGGGTCACATGACGCTGGGGCCATCATGGGATGAGGGAGGCAGGCACTAAACTGCAGAGAAACTGATAGAAGGTCACTAACATATTTGAAGCCTTAAACTCCTGGGCTCAAGGGACCCTCCCGCCTCAGCCTTCTAAGTAGCTGGGACTCATATCCACTTTTATCCAGTACCGTTATGTCTAGCAGTGGAGTGATGTGATTTGATTCCTGGTTTTGGCTGATAATCCAGACTGCAATATGCAGAATGGGTTGGCGGGTGTGGTGGGGTGGAATGAGGCCAAAAGCAAGGAGAGGAAATTTGGGAGGCCCCTGCAATGTCCCCAAGAGGGTGGGGGGAGAGAGAAGTTGGGGATTTGGGCCAGATGATGGGAGTGGGATTGAGAAGTGGAAGGTAGGTGCTGCACTTCACAAGGGGAATCCTGGTTTTGGTGATGGGTTGGATTTGAAGATAGAATTGTTGAAATTTCTTAGATTTCTAACACAAGCAACTAAAGCTGATGGTGCTACTGAGACCAAGGAGTCGTTTTAGAAGATGAACTTAGCTTTGATCATGTTTAGTTCATGTTGCTGGGACACCTGGGTGTGGTCGCTGGTGATTGAGAAGTCTGGGCTGGAGACACAATTTTGGGAATTGTAGCCTGGGATTGGGTTTAAGGAGCTGCTCCAAGATGCTGGAAGCCAGTGCTTCCTATTGTCGATACCAGCCTTTAGTTCGGACTAAAATTTTTTAAGTATTTTTTTGGCAACAGAGTATGTACATTGGAGCAAAAAAAAAAAAAAAGCACTCATGCAAAGTCACAAGCCCTGCTTTATGGACAAAGATGACAAGGTGGAGGGCTGATGCAGGGCGCCTAGCAGACAGGACCCCCATACTTGGCTCAAAATGTTCTCAGATGTGGGAAAGGGCCACTTTGTGTGGTTTAGGAACTTGCTAAAGTCAGGGAATTTCTTGTGGAAAACTGACTTTTCAAATTGGCTTGTGTGGCCTAAAAACCAAATCGCTCTTTTCATGTGTGTAGGGTGGTGTAACAAAATGGTGCTGCTTGACGTACTCTACTTCCACATGGTGTATTTACCCACTTAGTCCCATGGCGTATTAATTTCCTGGTCTCTTTTTGCAAGCAAAGGAATTATAACTTGCATGAGGTCTCAGAACTAGTAATTGACAAAACCAGAAATTGCAGTCAAGTTTCCAGACTCACAGGGCGAGGGTTCTTTCCAAGACCTCACAGCTGAAGGTTGGAAAATCCATCCAAATGATTCAGAGATAGGTTTGCCAAACTTAACAAATAAAAATACAGGACACAGTTCAGTCTGAATCTCAGATAAATGAAGAGTAATTTTTTTTTTTAGTATAAGTATGTCCTATGCAACATTTGGAGGACTGTCTTTACTAAAAATGATGTGTTCTTTTTGTTACTGTCAAATATAACTGTGTGTCCTATTTTTCATCTGGTAGCCCACCCAGAAATGAACTCTTGGAACACAAAATCATTCGTAATTTGTGGACTTCGCGTATATTCAAGCTCCTTATAAAAACTCCAGGATCTGCCAAGCATTTTGTTTTATTTGTGGGTGGGAGTGGGAGGAGGATTGATTTTCCTATTCTCCTAAAATGGCTATGTTGTGATATTTTTTCCATCTTTAATATCTGTGATTTGTAATAGACAGCAGCCCAGTTTTGGGAATAAGCCCAGGGGATGTCAGCTCTGGTGAGTCACTGAATGGTTGGCTGACCTCAGCTAATAATAGCAATTCTTTACATTTTTAAAATACTTTATAGTTTTAAAAACTTCTCATTTGGGAATTGGCAAGGCAGGAATTATCCCCATGGAACAGAAAAGAAACACAAGGGAAAGCAGTGCTTGGGGGAGTGGGTGGTGCCAGGAAATGGGTTAGGGTACTCTTTTTTTTTTTTTTGAGATGGAGTTTCGCTCTCGTTACCCAGGCTGGAGTGCAATGGCGTGATCTCCGCTCACTGCAACCTCCGCCTCCTGGGTTCAGACAATTCTCCTGCCTCAGCCTCCCGAGTAGCTGGGCACTCGCCACCATGCCCAGCTAATTTTTTGTATTTTTAGTAGAGATGGGGTTTCACCATGTTGACCAGTATGGTCTTGATCTGTTGACCTCGTGATCCACCTGCCTCAGCCTCCCAAGGGGTACTCTTTTTCTAATATTTCGTTCAATGATAAGCAGTTAATTTTCTCCCCTCCCCTCCTCTCCCCAGGCCTCCCTTCTCCTCTCCTCCTTTCTTTTCTTTCTTTTCTTGAGACAGAGTCTTGCTCTGTTGCCAGGCTGGAATGCAGTGGAACAATCTCGGCTCACTGCAACCTCTGCCTCCTGGGTTCAAGCAATTCTCCTGCCTCAGCCTCCTGAGGAGCTGGGACTACAGGTGCCTGCCACCACACCCAGCTAATTTTTGTATTTTTAGTAGAGATGGGTTTCACCATATTGGCCAGGCTGGTCTCAAACTCCTGACCTCGTTATCTGCCCACCTTGGCCTTCCAAAGTGCTGGGATTACGTGTGTGAGCCACCACGCCCAATAATTTTCTTTTCTTTTCTTTTTTTTTTTTGTGTGTGTGTATGTGTTTGTGCATGTGTTGGCATGCTTTGATTCCT
>CAUYOR010003681.1:0-12177 GCA_963573925.1 Callimico goeldii
AAGTAGTTTTAAAGTTTGTAATGTCAGTGTCATTAATTAACAGGTCTAGAAGGGGAAGGCTGCCTTATCCTGGAAAATATACAAGAGACCATATTTTGAGACTGAATTTGGATCTTTTTAAAAAATGTTTAAATTAAAAAATTTTTTTATACTTTATAAGTTCTGGGGTACATGTGCAGAATGTGGGGTTTATTACATAGGCATATATATGCCATGGTGGTCTGCTATATCCATCAACCCATCAGCTACATTAGGTATTTCTCCTAATGCTATCCCTCCCCTAGCCCCCTACCCACAACAGGCCTTGGTGTGTGATGTCCCCCTCCCTGTGTCCATGTGTTCTCATTGTTTAACTCCACTTATGAGTGAGAACATGTGGTGTTTGGTTTTCTGTTCTTGTGTTAGTTTTCTGAGAATGATGGTTTCCACCTTCATCCATGTCCCTGCAAAGGACATGAACTCATCCTTTTTTATGGCTGCATAGTATTCCATGGTGTATATGTGTCACATTTTCTTTATCCATTCTATCACTGATGGGCATTTGGGTTGGTTCCAAGTCTTTGTTATTGTGAACAGTGCTGCAGTAAACATTAGTGTGTGTGTGTCATTATAGTAGAATAAATTATAATCCTTTGGGTATATACCCAGTAATGGAACTGCTGGGTCAAAGGGTATTTCTGGTTCTAGATCTTTGGGGAATTGCCACACTGTCGTCCACAATGGTTGAACTAATTTACACTCCCACCAACAGTGTAAAAGCATGCCTATTTCTCCACATCCTCTCCAGCATCTGTTGTTTCCTGACTTTTTAATGATCACCATTCTTCTGGCATGAGATGGTACCTCAATGTGGTTTTGATTTGCATTTCTCTGATGACCTGTGATGATGGTCACTTTTTTCATATGTTTGTTGGCTGCATTAATGTCTTCTTTTGAGAAGTGTCTGTTCAGATCCTTCACCCACTTTTTGATGGACTTATTTTTTTTTCCTTGTAAATTTGTTTAAGTTCTTGGTAGATTCTGGATATTAGAACTTTGTCAGATGGATAGATTGCAAAATTTCTCTCCCATTCTGTAGGTTTTCTGTTCACTCTGATGATAGTTTCTTTTGCTGTGCAGAAGCTGTTTAGTTTAATTAGATCCCATTTGTAAATTTTGGCTTTTGTTCCCATTGCTTTGGTGTTTTAGTCATAAAGTCTTTACTCATGCCTATATCCTGAATGGTATTGCCTAGGTTTTATTCTAGGGTTTTTATGGTTTTAGGTCTTATGTTTAAATCTTTAATCCATCTCGAGTTAATTTTTGTATAAGGTGTAAGGAAGGGGTCCAGTCCCAGTTTTCTGCATAGTCAGTTTTCTGCCTAGTCAGTTGGCTAGTCAGTTTTCCAAACACCATTTATTAAATGGGGAATCCTTTCCCTATTGCTTGTTTTTGTCAGGTTTGTCAAAGATCAGATGGTTGTAGATGTATGGTGTTATTTTTGAGGCCTCTGTTCTGTTCCATTGATCTATATATCTATTTTGGTAGCAGTACCATGCTGTTTTGGTTACTATAGCCTTGTAGTATAGTTTAAAGTCAGGTAGCGTGAAGCTGCCAGCTTTGTTCTTTTTGCTTAGGATTGTCTTGGCTATACAGGCTCTTTTTTCGTTCCATATAAAATTTAAAGTAGTTTTTTCAAAATCTGAGGAAAGTCCATGGTAGCTTGATGAGGATAGCATTGAATCTATAAATTATTTTGGGCAATATGGCCATTTTCATGATATTAATTCTTCCTATCCATGAGCATGGAATGTTTTTCCATTTGTTTATGTCCTCTCATTTTCTTGATCAGTGGTTTGTAGTTCTCCTTGAAGAAGTCCTTCACATACCTTGTAAATTGTATTTCGAGGTAATTTTTCTCTTCGTAGCAATTGTGAATGGGAGTTCACTCTTGATTTGGCTCTCTGTTTTTCTGTTTTTGGTGTATAGGAGTGCTTGTGATTTCTGCACATTGAACCTGTTGCCTGGTTTTGGTATCAGGATGATGCTGGTCTCATAAAATGAGTTAGGGAGGAGTCCCTCTTTTTCTATTTGGAATAGTTTCAGAAGAAATGATACCAGCTCTCTTTGTACCTCTGGTAAAATTTGGCTGTAAATTCGTCTGGTTCTGGGCTTTTTGTGATTGGTAGGCTATAAATTATTGACTCAATTTCAGAACTTGTTATTGGTCTATTCAGAGATTCTACTTCTTCCTTGTTTAGTCTTGGGAGGGTGTATGTGTTCAGGAATTTATCCATTTCTTTTAGATTTTTCTAGTTTATTTGTGTAGAGGTGTTTATAGTATTCTCTGATGGTAGTTTATATTTCTGTGAGATCAGTGGTAATTTACCCTTTATCATTTTTTGTTATGTCTATTTGATTCTTCTCTCTTTTCTTCTTTAGTGGTCTGGCTAGTGGTCTATCTGTTTTGTTGATATTTTCAAAAAACCCCAGCTCTTAGATTCATTGATTTTTGAAGGTTTTTTTTTGTGACTCTGTGTCCTTCCATTCTGCTCTGATCTTAGTCATTTCTTGTCTTCTGCTGGCTTTTGAATTTGTTTGCACTTGCTTCTCTAGTTCTTGTAATTGTGATGTTAGGGTGTTGATTGTAGATCTTTCCTGCTTTCTCTCGTGGACATTTAGTGCTATAAATTTCCCTCTAAACATGTGTGTCTTTGTTCTCATTGGCTTAAAAGAACTTCTTTATTTCTGACTTAATTTTGTTATTTACCCAGTTGTCATTCAGGAGCAGGTTGTTCAGTTTCCATGTAGTTGTACAATTTTGAGTTAGTTTCTTAATCCTGAGTTCTAATTTGATTGCACTGTGGTCTGAGAAACTGTTTGTTATGATTTACATTATTTTGCATTTGCTGAGGAGTATTTTACTTCCAATTATATGGTCAATTTTAGAATAAGTATGATGTGGTGCTGAGAAGAATGTATATTCTGTGGTTTTGTGGTGGAGAGTTCTGTAGATGTCTATTAGGTCCTCTTGGTACAGAGCTGAGTTCAAGCCCTGAATAGTCTTGTTAATTTTCTGTCTCATTGATCTGGCTAATATTGACAGTGGGGTGTTAAAGTCTCCCACTATTATTGTGTGAGAGTCTAAGTCTCTGTGTAAGTCTCTAAGGACTTGCTTTATGAATCTGGGTGCTCCTGTATTGGGTGCATATATGTTTAGGATCAACAGCTCTTCTTGTTGCATCGACCCTTTAACATGTATAGTGCACTTTTTGTCTTTTTTTTGATCTTTGTTGGCTTAAAGTCGGTTTTATCAGGGACTAGGATTGCAACCCCTGCTTGTTTTTACTTTCCATTTGCTTGATAAATATAAATAAATATTCCTCCGTCCCTTTTTGTGTCTTTGCATGTGAGATGGGTCTCCTGAATACAGCACACAGATGGGTCTTGACTCTTTATCGAATTTGCCAGTCTGTGTCTTTTGATTGGGGCATTTAACTCATTTACATTTAAGGTTAATGTTGTTATGTGTGAATTTGATCCTGTCACTATGATGTTAGCTGATTATGTTGCCTATTAGTTGATGCAGTTTCTTCATAGTGTTGATAAACTTTACAACTGGGTATGCTTTTACAGTGGCTGGTACTGGTTGTTCCTTTCCACATTTAGTGCTTCCTTCAGGAGCTCTTTCAAGGCAGGTCTGGTGGTGATGTAATCTCTCAGCATTTGCTTGTCTATAAAGGATTTTATTTCTCCCTTGTTTATGAAGCTTAGTTTGGCTGGATATGAAATTTTGGGTTGAAAGTGATTTTCTTTAAGGATGTTGAATATTGGCCCCTACTCTACTCTGGCTTGTAGGGTTTCTGCAGAGAGATCCACAGTTAGTTTGATGGGCTTCCCTTTGTGGGTCACCCCACCTTTCTCTGGCTGCGCTTAACATTTTTTCCTTCAATTCAACCTTGGTGAATCTGATGATTATGTGTTTTGGGGTTGCTCTTCTCAAGGAATATCTTTGTGGTGTTCTCTGTATTCCTGAATTTGAATATTGACATATCCTGCTAGGTTGGGGAAATTCTCCTGGATAATATCCTGAAGAGTATTTTCCAACTTTGTTCTATTCTCTTCATCACTTTCAGGTACACCAATCAAACGTAGGTTTGGTCTTTTCACATAGTCCCGTATTTCTTGGAGGCTTTGTTCATTTCTTTCTTTTTTCTCTAATCTTGTCTTCACACTTTATCTCATTAAGTTGATCTTCAATCTCTGATATCCTTTCTTCCGCTTGATCAATTTGGCTATTGATACTTGTGTGTGCTCCATGAAGTTCTTGTGCTGTATTTTTCAGCTCCATCAGGTCATTTATCTTCTTCTCTAAACTGGTTATTCTAGTTAGCAATTTCTCTAACCTTTTCTCAAAGTTCTTAGCTTTCTTACATTGGGTTAGAACATACTCCTTTAACTTAGAGGAGGTTTCTATTACCTGTCTTCTGAAGCCCACTTTTGTCAATTTGTCAAACTCATTCTCTGTTCAGTTTTGTTCCCTTGCTGGAGGTCTCCTCCAGACCTTATTTGCCTGGGTATCACCAGCAGAGGCTACAGAACAGCAAAGATGCTGTGTCCCTTCCTCTGAAAGTTTTATCCCAGAGGGGTACCCACCAGATGCCAACCAGAGCTCTTCTGTATGAGGTGTCTGTTGACCCTTGCTGGGAGGTGTCCCCCCAGTCAGGAAGCATCAGGGTTAGGGACTCGCTTGAGGGGGCAGTCTGTCCCTTAGCAGAGCTTGGGCACTCTGCTGGGAGATCCGCTGCTCTCTTTGGAGCTGGCAGGTGGGAATGTTTAAGTCTGCTGAAGCTGTGCCCACAGCCGTCTCTTCCCCCAGGTGCTCCGTCCCAGGGAGATGGGAGTTTTACCTATAAGCCCCCGACTGGGGCTGCTGCCTTACTTTCAGAGCTGCCCTGCCCAGAGAGGAGGAATCAGAGAGGCAGTCTGGCTACCATGGCTTTGCTGAGCCGTGGTGGGCTCTACCCAGGTCAGACTTCCCAGTGGCTTTGTTTATACTGTGAGGGGAAAACCGCCTACTCAAGCCTCAGTAATGGTGGATGCCCCTCCCCTCACCAAGCTGGAGCACCCCAGGTTGACTTCAGACTGCTGTGCTGACAGAGAGAATTTCAAGCCAGTGGATCGTAGCTTGCTGGGCTCTGTGGGGGTGGGATCCACTGAGCTACACCACTTGGCTCCCTGGCTTCAGCCCCCTTTCCAGGGGAGTGAAGGGTTCTGTTTTGCTGGAATTCCGGGCACCACTTGGGTATGAAAAAGATCTTCTGCGGCTAACTTGGTGTCTGCCCAAATGGCTGTCCAGTTTTGTGCTTGAAACGCAGGGTCCTGGTGGTGTAGACACCCAAGGGAATCGCCTGGTCTGTGGCTTTCGAAGACCATGGGGAAAGCATAATATCTGGGCTGGAGTGCACCATTCCTCACGGCACAGTCCCTCATGGCTTCCCTTGGCTCGGGGAGGGAATTCCCTGACCTCTTGCGCTTCCTGGGTGAGGCGATGCCCCACCCTGCTTTAGCTCACCCTCTGTGGGCTGCACCCACAATGTAACCAGTCCCAATGAGATGAGCTGGGCACTCATTTGGAAATGCAGAAATCACCCACCTTCTGGGTTGATCTCGCTGGGAGCTGCAGACCAGAGCTGTTCCTATTCAGCCATCTTGCCAGCCCAGGATTTGGCTCTTACTCCCATCCTTATTTTCATTCATGTTGAGTTGCAGTGAATGAGCAGCTTGATTTGAAGTGAATAGACCTCGATGCTCCTTGACTCAATGTTGGACAAATCACTTAATTTTTCTGAACTTCACATAGTGTCAGTACCCCTTCTGCCTGCGTCTGGGCAAACTCAGAAACGTTGTGAACTTGTTCCTGGAGCCCGCACTGCTGAGGTCACGAGAGATTCTCCAGTGAGGGAACCTCTACCAGTGAGTTAAACCTTGCTTCCTCAAGGGCGAATCTTAAAATTAAAAAAAAATCTTTCAAGAAATATTAGGAGGAATTGCTTGAGCTAGGAGTTTGAGAAGAGCCTGGGCATCATGGCAAAAACCATCCTCTACCAAAAAGCAAAAAACAAACAAACAAAAAACCCCAAATTAGCCAGATGTGGTGGCGCACGCCTGTGGTCCCTGCTACTCTGGAGGTTGAGGTGGGAGGATCACCTGAGTCCCGGGACATCGAGGCTGCAGTGAGCCGAGATCGTGCTGCTGCACTCCAGCCTGGGTGACAGGGAGACTGTCTCAAAAAAAAAAGATAAAAAGAAATACCGTGCTGTACATTATTGATGAAGGTTTCCTCAGGTACATTGTACGTTTTCTTATTTCCTGAAGTGGAGATGATGAAGATGAGGGGGTGTTTTTGAGAGGACTCTGCAGCTTCCCCTGGGTGGGTGCTGGTTGCAGGGGACTGGCCTCTTTTCTGGAGCCTGACGCCTCTTGTGCTTCTGTCATGGGTGCCCTCAGGGTGACCACCAGCCACTCTGCCGGTTTTAACTCACAGTGGGCTGGGGGCTGGCGAGCCAAGGACTGTGAAGATGTAGGTGTCAACAGGAGAGATGGAGGTGCTGGGGGACGGCCGGGTAGGCACAGGGTACATGCAGCCCACCTGCCCAGGCAGACCCCTCGGCAGCTGACGGGGGTCCACACTCACTCTCAGCCTTCTGTGGCTCCCTGCCACCTGCAGCCCCTGCCCCATCTCACCCTTCTGCACTCACAGGACTCAGGGGTTGCTTCCAACGTTCCATGGTTCTGTGACTGCATAACTTAAATAAATAGCTTTCCCATCGATGAAATATGAGGAGTAAGAGCATAAGGGAATTTTCACTTCTATGAAAACTTAGTTGGAAGTTTAGAAAAGACTAAAAAAAAGTAAGTTGCTAAAAACAATTACTGTTCAATCAGGTTGGTCAAATCAGCAGTGAAAGTTTGAGAAATCATGCAAGTATAATTGGATTCTGCTTTTTTTTATTGCTTTGAAAGTGTTTTAAAAATGCTCCTCCACGTTAAGAGAAACAAACTGAGAATCGTAAGAAATGCATTTTGACTGTGGTTTGTGCAAACGGTGGCATTACAGTTCCCCACTTCACAGAGGAGGCTTGGGTTCCGCATCAGAAGGCTGGTGGATGATGTACCTGCAAACGTTTAAGATGAAAACAAACCCAGATTAATGAAAATGAAAATGACACCTACCTGTCATCTATCAACTACTTATTATCTATCAACTATTCATCTATCATATGTTGATCCATCCATCTATCTGTCATCTGCCTGTCCAGCTATCATCTACCTATCAATCTATTATCTATAAACTATCCATCTACCATCTCTCTACCCGTAATGTATCTATCTATTTGTCTATCTGTCCATCATTCCACCTATCTATCCATCTGTCATCTATCTGTCATGTATCTATCGATCTGTCATTTATTATTTATCCATCGATCTATCATCTATCATTTGTCCATCATCTGTCTAGAATGACCCCATGCTTTCACCCTGTGCTCTGCCAACTGGCCAGCCTGCCCTTGTCCGTCCAGCTCTGATCAGTCTCCTGCCGGCTGAGCTTGTACTGCAAATGGCAGAAGGAAAAGGTGAAGAGTTTTGAGTTCAAGTGGACCTGGGTTCAAATGTTGACTTCCCCACCAACCTCCACTTTTATGATTTGGGGCGGTCACTGAAGCTCCTCAAGCCTTTGTTCCCTTATCTATAAAATGGAGGTAGTAATTCCTGTTCTGCTGAGTTTTATACGATGTATAATTGTAATAACGTGTTTGGCTCATAGGTGCTCACAGACCAGGTGGCGATGATTACTCAAGTTGCCGTGCGGACACCCTGCGGTTCAGGTGGTCTTCACCCTGGCTGCCTCTGAGGCTCAGGACAGGTGTGGGGCCGCAGCGGTGCCACCTGCTGAGTGGGGTTAGGGTGTGAGGGGCTGCGCTGGTGCAGGACGCTGGGGCGTGCTGTGGCGGCAGCTGGACCCGGCAGGGTGAACACTGAACCCTCTGAGCATGCCCACCTTGTCATGTGGGTGAGAGCGAGGAGCCAGGATTTGCATTTCTGTGATACAGAGGAGGAGGCGAAGAGCAGCACACACCAGGAAGGAAAAGGTCCCAGCCAGCTGCGGCGGCTCTGTGGCTCCGAGATGCAGAGTGCTTGGCTCCCACGAGGCTTCCATGCACCATCCCCCGAAGAATCCAGCATCTCCCTGATAGGCGGGGGATGTTGTCCCACTTGGCAAATGAAGAAATGGAGACTCGGGGATGTGGAGGATTTGCATTTATCCTGGAGTTCCTCCAGAGCTGATGGCTGCAGACATGGCGGGCACCTCGCTGAGCCCTGCTGGCCACAAGGCACACAGCCAAGAGCAGCCACCTGGGAGGCTGGCACCACGGAGCCCAGCCTCACTGCCTCGCACTGCTGATCCCTGGCGGCTGGTGCCACGGAGCCCAGCCTCACTGCCTCCCACGGCCGATCCCCAGAGTCTGGTGCCACGGAGCCCAGCCCCACTGCCTCGCAATGGTCAATCCCTGCAGCCACATGGAGGCCCAGACAGGTGGGACAGCCTTGAAGACAGCACAGTTGGGCAGTCTAGCACCACACCTGAGCTGCAGGTTCAAGCGCAGAGATTCTACAGTCCCAGCGTGCATGGCTCTGAGCCATGCAAAACCTGAGGGAGATTACAGTGCGATGGCCTTGAGAGGGCCTGAAGGTCACTGTCCTCTTCCATCCACTCTTCATTTCTTCCCTCGAGGCCACAACGGTTTTGTCTTTAAGGTGCACCTTCAGCTCTGACGTGCACAGAGGCACTAAGGTCAGTGCTGTGCCTGAGGACACTGCTCTCACGCAGCTCATCTGAAGCCCGCTGAAGCCTCTCCCCGCCAAGTCCTGCCTCTTTTCAAACAATCAGAACGGGCGTGTGATGAATAACGACTGGTTTTCAACACGGAGTCTTGGAACAAGCCAGTTTTACACGCTGCGGCTCCGTGCATGCATTCTCAAACAGAACGGGCTGGGTTTCGGCAGCCAGTCTGCAGATATCGCTAATATCCTGCAGGTATCGGTTTGGAAATTTTCGATGAACGAGTGGAAATGCTGATGAGAAGCTGCGAGACCTGGGTCTGCAGTTGCCTGCAAGTGACAGACACTCAAGAAACAATTCCGAGATGCAGCTGTCAGGATCAAACGGAGCACGAAGCGGATGCAGGCGGTTTCCTGAGCACCGCAGAGGCGCAGCAGGGAGCCTGGCACCCCCAGGAAGCCGCGGGGAGGGTGCGGGCTGCACCCACCTCAGGCAAAGGAACAACGGGCGGGTGGGCGATTGGTGCGGGGAGGAGGCAGCGCAGTCGTGTCCGTGTGGCATCTGCGGGAGCCTGGTTCACGCTGGGGTTTGACTTGGAACGGCGTTTGCAGTCTGTGCCCTCCACCAGGGGCCCGTGGCAGCACGGCGTGGCACTGGCAGGAGAACAGGATGCCTGTGAGCAGGAGCAGCGTGCAGCCCCAGGACTGGGAGCCAGGTGGATAACGGGCCACAGTGCTGCCTCCTGGGTGGCTGCTCTTAGGGGAGCTCAGCTGTCCTCCTGCCGTGGAGTTTGGGGAAACCGAAGCAGGAAAGTGGTGGGTCTTGGTGGATGGAAAATGATGTCCTTTGCCTGGCAGGCTGACACAGAGTAGAGGCCTGGGTGCTGCGGCAGCTGGCTCCTGCAAGCCACACATGGTGGGGAGGTCCAGGGGCCAGCGGGAGGGGGCTGCGCCCCTGCTAGCTGGAGGAGAAAGAACCTGGTGGGGCCTCATGGGGCTGGAGCTCACTGTGGTCCTTGGAGTTCAGTTCCAGAAGAATAAGGAGAATAAACGTTTCTGACTTCTTGCCATTATTCTCTGGCAGAGGCGATTTTAACCAGTTTTAGCCCCGGTCCAGCTGTGTTTGGAGCTGGGATGTGAATGGCTGGCTGGAGGGCAGGTTCCTACCTTTCCATGTGGGGAAGTCCTCGGGAGTCTGGTGAGGTCTATCCACCCCTCCCAGAAGAACTTTAAAATGCACAAAATAAAATACGCAGAATTACCAAAGAATGAGACTGAGATACGATTAGTATAATTTAAAAAGCTGATGGAGCAACACACGTGCTTTTAACGGGTACGTTACAGGACATGTTACACGACAACACCCACTGCCGCAACTGGAAGCCGTGGCACAGCATCTCAGGGCGGGAGAGGCCTGTGGCCTCCGTCTGCGTCCTGTGGTCCTGCAGCACCACCGTGGCGTGGCACCCACTTTTGTGGTCAAAGACATTCGAAATCTCAGCTTGAGGTTGGTGAAAAGGAAGGTAAATTTTCTTCCCCAACTGTGGTTTTTGGCTCATCTGGGAAGAAGATGCCAAAATGAAATCAGGCGCTGAAAGCTTTCCTGACAGGGGTCCCTGTGGCAAGTGAAGGGGCAGGGTTGGGGGTGAGGGGTTGCCTGACTGTGGTGAAGGTCCTGGGCTGGGTCAGAGTCTCCTTGAGCCTTGCTCCCAGGAGGGAGGGCCAAGGGCACACTCCACAGCCACCCTGGCCCATGATGGAACGCTCAATTCAGACTCAGTTCCCGAATCCTTGTCTGGGGAGACGTGGAGTTCACGTGCGAGCAGGCCCTAGAGGGCCCAGAACCCGTGGCTGCCAGGCAGGCGAGGCAGGTGTCGCGCATGGTGCGGATTGGAAGCTCCCGGCCCAGCCACCTGTGCACACACACTGTACACACATCCCGCCCCAGAGGGGACGGAAGCGCTTGGCAGAGGCCTTGGAGAGTCGTATGTGGTGTGTGGAGCAGTGGGACTGCCCTGAGGCCCGGCCTGGTCCCCACAAGCACTGTGCCCCTGGCCCTGGGACATGGCTCATTCCTACCCCTCAGCCAGGACAAATCCCGCATTCTTTCCCTCCTTGCCATTATCAAATCCCTGTCTGATTCGCGCTGAGATGTTACTGGCAAATCTGGTGGCTCAGGACCCAACTCCATGGAGATTTCTGAATTTTAACGCAAGGTACCCTGAGCTGTGCTTTTGGAATCTTCAGGGAAAGAATTTCAGAAACTGCAGGAGCCCTCACGGAGTTCCACGGGCTCTGTTTGTGGCCGTGTCCCACTCTGAGCCGCCCTGTTCAGCTCTGCTGGGAGGGCAGCGGGCCTGGTTCTTGGGAGGGCAGAGGCAGCCCAGGAGAGGTGCAGGGCCTTTGGATAGGACGACTCTCCCGCACAGCCCGGGGAATTCCCTGAACAGGAGAGCCTCTCCTGCAGAGCCCTGGGCTTCCCGCTTCAAGTGCCGTGGGTGGAAATGATTTGGACAGAGGGCAGCTATAGCTGTTTCCATCACTGGTTGAGAAACCCCAAACCCTGAGGATTTGGATGTGTTGGAAGACGTTTTTTGGGGCAGTTTTGCTGTCTATTATGATTGCAGGTTTGTTTTGAGAATACCTTTTTACTGACTTTTGTCATAAACGTGTTTTGAGCAAATGTCAATCTTTGTTCCAGCAGTCGAATAGTGGTTACAAATCAGGCTGCTCTTCACACCAGTTCCAAGGACCAGCTGGGCACTAAGAGGGCCTGGAGCAGGGGCTGGAGGCATGGGGTAGGGGCTGGAGGCCCTAAGGTGGGAGCTGGAGGTCTGGGGTGGGAGCAAGAGGCCCTGGGGTGGGGGCTGGAGGCCTAGGGAGGGGACTGGAGACTCTGGGGTGGGGGCTAGAGGCCTCGGGTGGGAGCAGGAAGCCCTGATGTGGGGGCTGGAGGCCTGAGGTGGAGACTGGAGGCCCTAGGAGGGGGCTGGAGGCTTGGGGTGGGAACTGGAGGCCTGGAGTGGGAGTAGGAGGCCCTGGGGTGGGGGTTGAGGCCCTGGGAGGGGGCTGGAGGCCTGGGGTAGGGGCTGGAGGCCTGGGGTGGGAGCAGGAGGTCTGAGGTGGGAGCAGGAGGCCCTGGGGTGGGAGTTGGAGGCCCTGGGGTGGGAACTGGAGGCCCGAGGTGGGAGCTGAATTCCTGGGGTGGGAGCTGTAGGACTGAGGTGGGAGTTGGAGGCCCTGGGGTGGGAGTTGGAGGCCCTGGGGTGGGAACTGGAGGCCTGAGATGGGAGCTGGAGGCCTGAGGCTGTGGCCTGGGGTGGGGGCTGGAGGCCTGAGGCTGTGGCCTGGGGT
>CAUYOR010003684.1:0-17438 GCA_963573925.1 Callimico goeldii
GGTGGATCACGAGGTCAAGAGATCGAGACCATCCTCGTCAACATGGTGAAACCCCATCTCTACTAAAAATACAAAAAATTATCTGGGCACGGTGGCGCGTGTAATCCCAGCTACTCAGGAGGCTGAGACAGGAGAATTGCCTGAACCCAGGAGGCGGAGGTTGCGGTGAGCTGAGATTGCGCCATTGCACTCTAGCCTTGGTAACAAGAGCGAAACTTCGCCTCAAAAAAAAAAAAAAAAAGACAATGAAAATAGAAAATTATGTATGCATGTCTTATTCTGACTTACTGTTAGGTAAAGTTCAGGATAGGTAACATATTTTGAAGTTACCATGTCATGTTTTTTTGCTCTTCGCCCCCTCGAAAAAACTCAAAATAAATTTTTAAAATATTATATTGTTTTAAAAAAACTAATTTAAATATCTACTCTCTGATAGTTTAGGGTATCTTATGCCTACTAATTTATTCTTTGTAACAATCTATTAGATTGAAACTCTTATCCCTGTATTGCCTATTAAAAACTGAGGCTGTGATGGTGTTAACTTTTTCATTTGCATGAAACAAATATTGAACAGAAACTGAATGAAAACTCATACTAAAACTCTTCCTACCATATGATAAATATGTACAATTTGTATAATCATTGATTTCTTGATTGTTAATGGCAGTGATTTTAAGTTGTTATTTATAAAGTTTACATTTACATTTTAGTGAATATGTTTAAATTCTCCTGTGACCTTTAAAAACAGAAAAAATATTTATTTCCTAGTTTATCAGAGCTATTTGGTGTTCTCAACTAAAAAGATTTTGATTGCTTACAAATGCAAGTCAAAAAATTTTTATGACACTCATACTATGGACAAGGAGGAGTACTTACATTATGCCGTGTGCTGAAACTGTTGTAAATAAGTGAAATATCTTCAAGGACCTTCTGATTACATTTGGCTAATGAAATATACATGTTCAATATCTAGTCTATGCGTGTCAATCAGTTGTTCAGAAAAGATATCTTTTAACTTTTCCTTTTCTCTCTCTCTCTTTTTTTTTTAGACAGCATTTTACTCTTGTTGCTCAGGCTGGAGTTCAATGGTGGATCTCGGCTCACTGCAACCTCCACCTCCCAGGTTAAAGCAATTCTCCTGCCTCAGCCTCCCAAGTAGCTGGGATTACAGGTGTCAGCCATCATGCCTGGCTAATTTTTGTATTTTTAGTAGAGACAGGGTTTCACCATGTTGGCCAAGCCGGTCTCGAACTCCTGACCTCAGGTGATCTGCCCATGTTGGTCTCTCAAAGTGCTGAGATTACTGATATGAGCCACCACACCCGGACTTTAACTTTTCATTACTTTGATTAATTCAAAGTTACTGATTCTTTCCGTTTGTCAACCTTACCATGGAAACTCACTATATCAATTTGTAATACCAACGCACCATCATATAATGAATGGGCAGCACCAGACTATATAAGTGTCTGTGCATATTTAAAAAGCAATGATACTTTTCTCCTTTGTCACTGGTCAGTGCAGACTGCATATGAGATGGGTGGCAAGACAGAATATGATGGAGGATAGGGAGTGAACACAGAAACAGAAGTTACGTAAAAAAGATCCAGGAGAGTGAGAACTACTCATTCGCAGAAATAGCCCTCTTTATGGGCTGCCCAAACATTGAAAATGTATTTGAAGGAAAGAAAAGTATACCATACTAAGTACTCAGAAAATATAAAGTAACCTATTTTGTCATCACTGAATTTGCAATGTATAGGATGACACAGATGCCAATCAATAGTTACTGAATGAATGAATGAATGAATGAATGAATGAATGAATGAGTGGACAAATGGTCCAGGACATTTAGGTCATTTAAACAAGTGTAGTTGTCAATAAATGATTAATTTGCTTGCTGTATAGACTGCTGTAAGCTTTCACCCCTGGCTTCACTGCAATTTCTGCATTGACATGGTGGATTGTATACTTCTTACAAACACAGGGAACCCTTAGAGGGTGTGAATTTCAAATATGTCGAAGAATGATTCTAGAATTTCCACTATCCTCTCTTATGGGTTCAAAATCCAATGCTTATTTCTTCAATGGAAACAAGGCCCAAAGAGGAAGGAAATGAGGCCTAATTGACCAAAAGTCCCCCGAAATATCTATCACTATTTCATAGAAAGGATTTTAAAATCTTGTTGACAAGGTAGATCAACTGAAATCGTAACTTCTAATGCTCATGGATTCATTTAGCATTTTTCAAACACAGCAGGCCTTTGTATGCCTATTTAGGGGAAACAGAAATGAGTAACATGTTGTTACTTTTCAGGAATTAACAGTCAGGTAGAGAGGAAGATGACATGTGAACGAATACAGGTATTGCAATCTGGTAAGTGTCTGTCATAATAAAAGCATTTATTAACAGAAATTAGGAAATACATATGGAGGAAAGAGGCAGAAAATATGTAAACCTGTGAAACAACAAAGCAAGTTGAGAAAATAGAAAGATTATAGCACAGGTGAATATCAAGAGTCACATCGAGAAGGTAAAGTTAGAATGTTAAACTACATGTTGTATAGGGTTTATTGTGACATGCTAAAGAACAGAAGTTTTTTAATGGAATCTTTGAGAAGTCATGGAGGTTTGTAAGCAGGAAGTGGCATGGCTGGATTTATAATTCTAAAAGATGGTCACAGAGATAAAGCTTAAGGCAGGGGAACTTTTAGAAGGCTGTAGCAGTAATCCAGGAAAGAGATGATAAAGACATGAATTAGGGCATCCATTGCCAGAAAAAGAGAAAATTAATTCAAAAAGGCAAAAGAGGTGGGATACTCTGGGGTAGGTAATGACTTGGGCAGCTATTCACTTGTTTATGACACTGGCAGGGTTTGGGCTGGCCACTGGCTGATAAAACAGATTGCCCACAGTTGTGAAGGAGTCTTATTTGCTTTTATTAGTAGTGGTTCTGGTGATTAGATGTGGAAGGCAAGAATGATTCTCAAGTTGCTGGCTTGATTTACTCTATGGATTGAGAGAGAGAGAGAGAGAGAGTTTGTGTGTGTGTGTGTGTGTGTGTGTGTGTGTGTGTCCATTATCTAGCACTGTGCCTGGCACTGAAACACAGTAATACATATTTTTAAATAGATATCTGAAACTAATAGCTGTCCCATTTAGAGTGCCTCTGAGGTGCTTTATTCATGTGTCATTTTATTATTACTGTGCATATGCAGAATCATTCAACGACTTGTCTCTACAAAGAGATGAAGCTGGGTACAAATCTGCATGTAACAGGCCTCAATGCCCATATCAATACCATCGTGCTGAGTAAAAGGAACGGTGAATCTAGTTGTGGAAGAACGTTTAGGGCTGGCTTAGTTAGGAAGTTCATGCTTGTCAATAATGTACAAGAGATAGGTGGTAGCTTGAACTGTAATTTATTGTCTGTTTCACAGCTAAATGAATTGGAGAGGGTGAAAACAAAACTTATTGTTTAAATCCAAGTACTAAAGAACACTTCAGATACCCACCCTTGGGTAAACATTACCCGATTGACAAGAAGTTTATTTTTCTAACTAACCTAAACTCTTAGTGCTGACATTTAAACACATGTTCTCTTGTTTGCTCCTCATTGAAAAAGCAAACGCAAGTCTCCTGCACAATAGCCTTTCCTATTTCTGTAACCTTTTATTAATTTAGAAGAATATGTATCATATACACTGTTAGCTAACGGGATAACATAATGAGCTGAGGATGCTGTTTCTTGGATAATAGACAATTACTGAAGAATATTGTTTCTGTGTTTCTTATCCTTGGCCAGTTTGACTTTCTACGTTGAATGGCTTTAGATTCTATTGAGTGTGGCTGCATAACCTTGAGATTGGCATTGATGTTTTCACCCTTATTTTTACTCCCAGTCTTCTCTCTACTCCACTTTATACTTATTTTACCACCAGCACTGTTTGCCAACAAACAATCCAGAAGAAAAAGGAAGATGAGATTGCAGTTGGTTCCCTACTTTTCACTTTGGTGAAAGTGTTCTATACCTAGCTTTCCTAGGTAACTTTAAAAACAAACAAAAATCTATCTTAAGTGCATTCGTTAGTTTGATTTGCTAAGATAGGCCTTGGATAGCTTTAGTAGTTAAGTTCTCTTCTTTAAAAAAAAAAAAAGATAGAGTGAAGACTTTTACTTTAAAACTAAATAACTAAATTAAGTGATGTATTTTTTTCAGATTTCTCTATATTATTATTTACTCAGGCAAGTAAGACCATTCCTCAAAAAAGGGCTTGAAAAATCAGTAAATAATATGTTATCCCTAACAAGCCAAAAAGCAGTTGGCTCTGCTTCTTTCTTTTCGGTTTTATTTTGAATGTTTTTGAAATAAATGTTAATTCACAGAGCACTGGCTTCCTTCCTGTCAGTTGTCACAGGGTTTTTTTGGTGTGGTTGTTGTTGCTTCCTAAATGATAGTAAAGTTTTGTTATATCTGTACCTAATTTTTTTTCTGAACATTTGGGCATTTCTTGGAAATAGGTTAGAATTTATCATTTGGACTTATTGCTGTTTTTGTATAAAAAATTCTAAATAAATTACTGTAATTGGTTTAGATTTTTTTATACAAAACATATATAGTGAACTTTAATAATTTTATAAATGAGACATTAAACGAAATTGCTCCCATATTTGAGTTAAATGTTTTAGTAAGCATTCTCTTATTTAATTCAGTTTTAATTGCATTATTAATTATCATGAACAAAATATTGCTAGGGAGAAAGCTGAAGACATCATCTAATTGCAGCTTTTACTGCTTTGAATGATAAAGTACCTTTGATTTGGTGCTGAGCCAGGAGGGCTTGATTGATAATATCTGTCTCAGATGTCACCCTGGGAGAAAAGAATAAAACCTCAGTAGAGTTGGTGCATTGCAGCTGTCTCCACTGCTCCAATTTCTCTGCCCCATTGACGTCATTGGGAGGTTTCAAACCAGTCCAGGGTGTCTAGTAAACCTGAACATAAATGAAATGAAGAAGCAGAAAAACAGTGATTCATAGCCCCACTCTCACTCCAAAGAGGTGGCTGTTACAGCCTCTCAGATAATGGGCAGATGTTTTCTCCTTTACTGAATTTTAAAAAGAGAAAAAAGTATAATCAGCTATCCAGAAATGTGGGAAAGCCTCAGACAAGGAATGTGAATTGTGTTAGCTCTTCTGAAATCAGATTATATCACAATGGGCCACATTTGTCCAAGGTTCTCAGATATCATAACCTGTATCCAGCTTGTCTTTAAAATCAGGAATATCTGAAGCAGAACGTGGCATGGGAAACAGCTTTCTTTGGAGACAAGACTGCTCTCACCATTCAGGCCAGTTCCCAGTACCATTTCCTCCCCTTCTTCATAGGCAGCCTTTTGTGCTGAATTCTAAATGAGCAGCCCCCATAAACAATGATAGGAACACAGAGTAGAATTACAGTACTTTTCAGTAAAGATTTTTTTTGTTTCCTTGCTTGGAGATATGTGTTTAAGTCTTTTTTATCAGCCTAATACATTAAATACATGATAAACTCTAATGCTCAAAATAATATCACAAAGAACCATTTCTAAATGCTATCACATAACAATTTAGGGATCTGGCTGAGCATTAATGATAAAATATGTTCTGATGCTAATTTTTCATCTGCTGGGTAATTTGGCTACTGGGAGTAAGAGAATGTTCTCCTTTTCCCCTCTCCTCATTTATCAGGAGATAGGACAGGAAGACTCATAATAACCAAGTAGCTTTCATTTCTTATTTATCCTACAAGTTCCGTAAAATACAGTTGAAAAATATCTGAATCTTTTTAGCATTTTAAAGTTTACAAATCATTATCACTTTCATTTTCCCAGTTACATTTATTAGACAAAACTCTAAGGCAAATATTATAATTATCACCATGTTTTCCAATCCTGTGACCTATCTTCTGAAATCACTTCAACTTAGCAGAGATGTGTTGACCATTTAATTACATGTGGTAAATTTTTTTTAAGGTAAAAGATAAATAAGACATAGCTGTCAACCTTAGTAAGCGTAGAGAACTGAGGACAAAACAAGCATCCACATGTACCTAAATCACAATGCATAAGACAAAGTGCTAGCATCTGACAGTGGGTCTTGAATGAAGGGGCATTTTGGAGCAATATTCAAAGACTGATAATATTTCATTAGGTAAAGATGATGGATGTGGACATGGGGGTCAAGGGACCTGCATGAACAGAGTCAAATAGGCAAACTGATCTGAGGGATGAGGGGAATGACACAAAGGATGTTTCGAACCTGAAGGCTAAGATCTGGTAAAAGGTAGGTTAGGCTATTAGTGGCTGACCTCAAATGCCAGGGTGAGAAGCTTGTAATAATAATGAGGCATTTAAATGCTGAAGTGAGGGAGTAAAACAAATCTGTCCTTTAGTGAAATCCACCAAGCAGTCAAGTGTAAGGTACATGAGAGAAAAGAAAATCTGGCTCATGGTGCCAGTTAGGAGGTTCCATAGAAATCCAGGGTAGGGAAGTTTGAAGACACAGAATAATAGGAATTTATTTGCTTAAAAGGATTTATTGAGCATCTACTATCTGCCAGTCCCTACTCCAGATATGAGAATATGGCGATTGTAGACAAACTCTCTGCCTTTATAGGTCTTTCATTTTAGTAAGGAAGAAATGAAAAGGAAAGGAAAATTTTACCAAATGCTATGGGTTAGAACTAACAGCACTTAGTAACAGGTGGTTCTGGATGGAAGAAGATTCAGGATTAACTTGGGAATTGCTCTCTTTGAGAGAACATATCCTTTAACATGTTAGCTGAAGGTGCACTTACTCTATAAAGTTGGCTTTCTTTAGGTGCTACAGTAACACTTCACGTGGACACCACATAGCTCAAATATAATGAGGTGTAGAAACATACTTGGCAAAGCACAAAGTGCTACATAAATATCATTATTAGTTGTGAATGGTTGTTTTTAGTATATTGTTATAATAACAAAATAGTAATACTTCCAAGTTTTTAATTGGGTAAATTGTTTCTCATTTTAGTTATTTGAAAGCAAAGAGTTGAAATATATTTATATTCATTATGTGCCTTTAAATAATCTCAGAAAAGTTTGGAACTTACCTTACCATATAATCTTTTTATTTTGTTGCTGCTGTGATTTTTACTTACATGTTAGTGTAGTATACATTATGCAAAATGATATGTATTATGTAGGGAGCTCCTACAACTTGCATCTAGGACTCCAGTACCTAGTGGTGAAGGGGTCAATTCCGTAAAGAATGTGCTTTATGTATTGATAAATTTTGTGAGCTACATCCTCATAATCACTTAATGCTTTAAACACCTAATCATCTTCTTTGAGGTTATTTATATGAATGATTTATTAAAGAGTTTAAGTTACTTCTATACATTCACACGTCTCATAACATTTAAAAGACTGATCTGTTGCTTCTGTTATTAGCAAGATTCTTCTTACAACATAGATTTAAAAATTAGCAGAAGTAAAATCTTAATTAACATCAAAGTAAATGTGAGCCACATAATCAGATTACTATCCAGTCAATAGGCTACCCAGGGGTATCAATAATGATGCTACTTATGTGTGTGCCTTTTTGTCAAGTTAACAATAAGAATCCACAGGCAAGTGGATTAACATTATCTGGTTAATTGTCTCTAAAGAATATTAGTCCATTTTCACACTGCTGATAAAGACATACCTGAGACTGGGTAATTTCTAAAGAAAAAGAGGTTTAATGGACTCACAGTTCCACATGACTGGGGAGACCTCACAATTGTGGTGGAAGGTGAAAAGACGTCTTACATAGCAGCAGACAAGTGGGAATGAGAACCAAGCAAAAGGGAAAACCCTTATAAAACCATCAGATCTTGTGAGACTTATTCACCACCATGGGGACAGTATGGGGGAAACCACCCCCCTGATTTCAATTATCTCCCACTGGGTCCCTCCCACAACACATAGGAATTACAATTCAAGGTGAGATTTGGGTGGGACACAGCCAAACCATATCAGGAGTCTTTTTAGAAAAAAATAAGATGATAATAAAATGAATTCCTTACATTGATAGCGATCTCTGACAAATTGTAAATTTACTAAAAAAGGCTTACTTAGTAAGTACTTACTAATATATACATGTATGTGTAGGGTCTTGTGTCCAAAATTGTTCTCTATCTCTCTCTCTCTCTGTATACATTAAAGACTCTTTTGTGATCCTTTCTGCCCAATTGAAGATCAGACAGATAAGCAAATGATTTGATCAGTGACTTCTTTTTGCCTATGAAATTTTAGTTTAAAAACATCATTTGATAATCATAATCCTCTGTTGTCTTTTTGCTTAGAATTTAGACTCAGCTGAACTGATCATAATCTCTGACCTGCCCTTCTCAGTTCTGCTCACTGCCCTTCTGCATTCTCCTAGCTCTTTTCACGGTGCCGTCCTTACTGTTTGCTTGTCCATATCGTATTGAGCTTATCTAATTTATATGATTCTTTCATCTCTTGGCCATAAAAACCTTGAAGAGCATGACTGTTTCCTTCATATTTGTACCCATTACACCTAGTAGAATCTCTGTCATCTGTGAGGTGTCAAGAAATATAGGAAATATCCTTTAGAGTGAACTTTTTTGGACAATGGAAACATGGCTTTCATGGCTTCTGGGGAAACTTTTATTGTTCTAAAAAAGATCCCCTCTATCCTTTATGCCAAAAACAAGACTGTATCTCTCGTCAACTCTTAGGGTAATTTTCTGAGTCTTGAGACATATGGCAATTAACAATAGCAGCAGCAGCAGCAGCAACAGTTCACTGAGTACTTGGTGTTTGCCAGGCTTGGATTAAGCACCTAACATATAATAATATCTCAGTCAATCTACATTTTGCAGATGAAGAAACAAAAAGTTTAAGGCACTTGCCCAAAGTCACACAAATATAAAGACTTGGTAAAGTCAAGATTAACCCAGATTTTTATGCTTTTAAAGCTTACTTTTAACAGTTATGAGGAATTGCTAAGTTGACACATAACAAATCCATTTAAAAAGGTAGGGATTTTACTTGTTCACAGAGCTGAAATATCTCTGTTAGTATGGGAGGGTACCTGACTTCATGATCACATATGGAAAGAAAGTAAGATGTTTCCACAAGAAAGGAATTTCATGTTGTTTGTCTTGTCCTTTAAACATCTGGGTATATTTTGAAATATCATTTTTTAAACTGCCTTTGGTTTGAGTCTTTGAAAATGAAAAATGTTTTATGAAGCAGTCACTGCATAGGGAGCCAGAAGACTTGAATTCTAATCTCAGCTTTGGATTTTACTAAACCAGATTCCTGAAACATCCTGGGCTATTTATTTATTGGATGTCAAATCAATGATGGAATGATATTATAGGTTCACTATATCCCATTCTTTCCTGTTCCTCTAAGGTGTTTCACTCACTTCTGAGAGACCACTGAAGACCAATTTCAAATTATTTTGGTTTGAAGAAACCAGAAACTTGTGGGGGATACTTCAGAAAAGTGTTACCATCTTGGAACTTTAAAAAATTATCTCCTCTGGGTTCTCTGTGGTTTGGGATCATTTTGAAGCTTAGTGAAAGGGACAACAGTTTTCAAAATGCTAGCAAGTTCCTACATTTGACCTTTTAGCATTTAGAAACATTGGTCAAGGTATCTTTAAATTCTTTAAATTGTAGCTGACCTTTGGAGAAAGAAAAAACATAAATTGAAGTTATTACCTACATGTACTACTTATATGGAACTACTAGCAAAGTAAAAGTGGGACTTTAAGTACACCATGGAAATGCTTTTAGTGACTGAAATCATTATAGTGATAGAGTCATTGAGCTGGAAAGAAACTCAGGAAGCCATCTAGTACACCCTTCTGTCTGTGGCCGTGTCACATTTGAACCATAAAAAGAGATTCAAAATCTTTTTTTTTTTTTTTTTGAGGGAGATTCCACAACTTCTCTTGGTTTCTTGTTCCAGTAACTGACAATCTCACCTGTCAGCAAGTCATTTTTCACAGCTAACCCAATTCCCTAGGGCTGCAGTTTGAACTCATTTTCTTCTGTTCTTAGAGGTAGAAAACAGCTGGTATAATAACTCCTCATGCACATTAAGATTGCTATCAAGATGTTATTCAGCTCTCATCCTAAAGCCAAATTCCCTGAACCTTTCTTCACAATTTCTTTGTGTCTAACCTTTTAGTAACCTGCCTTTCACACATATGGCTCTACCCAAGTCTTCATCTTCTCAATTGTGAGATCCACAATAATATCTAATAGCATAATTAGCTATTACACTCTATGAATTGCTTAGTTGAATATCTTATGTGAACATGATAACTTGGATGCTGTTTCTGTTTAACAAAACTTATAAGAACTTTTCCTTTAAACAACAGAAACAGAAAGCATTGTATTGACAGCAAGAGAGATTACAAGGGTGTCCATATCCTCAAAATTCTCCAATTTATAAAAATCATGAATTGAAATGAATAAATTAAGGAAGATAATTTAACAAATGTTTGTGACTACTTTCTTACATTTCTACTCCCATGCTGAGCAGAAGGTGAATGATGTAAGATAAGTTTTGGTATCAAACAACTCCAATTTCATACTGCATGTAACTGGACTTAATGAGCAAGTATATTCCAATTTCTAAGCTTTATTTACCTAATATTATAGAATATGAAAATAATAAAAATAGTGAGTTTCTTGAGCATAGGATCATTCTTATTTATTTTTGTATCTAGGTGAGTTCCTTAGGACAAGGGCCATTTCTTATTTATTTTTGTATCTCTAGGGCCTTCCCCAATTCATAACGCAGATTAGCACTCACTTATGTTTGAATTTTACTGAAAGGTTGCTTATGAGAATTAAATGAAATTATATATATGAAAACATTAGGCCAGATGTTAAACTACATAATTGTGAGTCATCACCATTAGTAATTTTAAAAGAGTAATTATTAATCATGAGTTTTTAAAATTAAACCAAACTTTGGTTTGCAGTTGTCTTTCCAGGAACATTTGTTATTCATTTGTTGCATATCATGTAAAAAGTTTTCTAAACATGAGTTTCCTAAAATTAATAAACAATGGTATGAAGCTAACCTTTGGAGTTTAATGCTTAGACTCTTGTTGAGCAATCTGAGAATGACAAGTGAACTCAGATGTGACCAAGGTGACCTCCCAGATCCAATCCAAATTCACTCTGGCTCCAGATGAACAGGACTACCCTGAGAAATTTGTATTTTTCCAGGGCTTTCATGACCTTGTGTACATATCCCTATGTGAGAGAGGAAAATCAGTGATACCTTCAACTAACAATAGCACCCAAAGGTTTAAATAACATTGCTTTATTTATTAACAACATGACTAAAAGGAGTCTTTAAGTACTTGACCTTCTTCCATGGGGAACACTGCCCAAAGGGCCAGAGGAATACAGGGAAAATTTTTATGTCCTGGACTTAAAAGGCAGTGTTTATGAATAATATTTTAGAGTTTTCAAAGAGCACCCTCCCCTGTTTTGCTATTTGGTTTACAAATACGTAAGAAAGATGAGCTTTGGAATCAAAGTGGTTCAGACTGAGATCTTAGCTCTGCCATACAAGTAGGTCCTTGAGAAAATTACTTAGCTTTTCTAACCTAAATTTCCTTTCTGTAAAATGGAGAATATATCACCTAGCTCGTAAGATTCCTGGCACTGCTGAGTTCGTGGTAACTTCATTACCTCCTATACCTTCTGATCTCCTTCTTCACCTATCTTGTTAATGACAGTTGGCTGGCTAATATGATTTACAAAACCAGTATATTCAATGTACTTCAGATCCCTGCAAGAAGCACCTAAAACTATTTGATAACCATTTTGTTGAATTTATTTCCAAGACTGATATTGATTGCATGATAATGACCCAAAGCTATAAACCTCAGATAATGTGTTGCTTTTCGAAGAATTAACTTAAAACAAGAAAAATACAGCTCTAAATGTCAAAATTGATTATAGCCTGCCAAGGCCAAATAGCATGGGAAGGAGTTCTGGAAGAGGAATTGGCAGCCCTTCATTTAGGCCCACCTGTGCCACAAACTAGATAACCTTGGATGAGTCATTTTTTTTTTTCCTGAACCTTACTTGCTTCATCTTTAAAATGAGAGGACAATGTCCTAGGCCTCTTTCTGCATCAGCAATCTACAGAGCTGAGATTCAAGTACCGATACTCTCCCAAACAGATGCTGCCTAGGACACAGAAGGGTTCAGGCTCCATCTTGGTTTACTGTCAAATCTTCCAACCGTGAAGACTTCTGCAGAGTGCTATGGCTTTTAGGCCAGCACATTTCTATAGAGAAAACATCAGTTGCCCCAGTGTGACAATTCTGAAGGCACTTTGGTCCCCCTAACCCTATTTATTTTCCAGATGAAGAATATGCTATCATAGTGAGAAAGTTTGTCACTAAAAAGAAAAGTAAAAATAACAAAAAAGAAACATTAACAGGAGCTCAGGATAAAGAAAATAACAAAACTGGAATGAAAACCATGGCAATTTGAAATCAGGCAAATAATTTATTTTGCTAAATCAGATTTCAAAGATTGAAGTCTGAATCTGTTTATGCTGCTCCAGTCCTTCTTGAAATCACCAAATAAGAATATCACTCTTGGAATTTAATTTTGATGGATCTGGAAGGTATACATATTTGTGAATCTCCCACTTAAGGCTTAAATTAGATTTCTTTATTTAGAATAAGACATACATTTTAAAAGCTTACATTTTACATTTTATTTCTTTTCTCCATGTTTTCTGTACTTGCAAGGGTTCATGTCGATTTGTATGTTCAGCTTAGAGCCATATTTTTGGCTTAACAGGTTAATCAACTCACTTCACTAAACCAAAAAGCAAAATTACTTATAGATGTTCATCTCGCATAGCTTGCAGCAGTCTTTCCCACTGTTGGAGCAAAAAAATCATCCAGAAACATATATTTATATATATTTAAAATGGAATATTCAGGAATGTTGTTTCTCACAGTTAAACCTTTGCTGAAATACTTCACAGGTATGCAACTTAAACTACAGTGAAAAACCATCTTTGCTCTTTTCCTATGTGCTGATGAGAAAGAACATAAATCCCAAAGAGCAGTGGTTTCTTCAAAATCCCCTGTCTGTATCTTGGAACTGTATTCCGTCCAAATTCATTTCTCCTAAAAGATCAAAATAAAGAAATGAACTTATTTAAGGGTAAGGCAAACAAAAAATGCATAGACAATATTTAGAATCCCTAACAACCTGGGATTTAACCTGAAAGTCTTTAAAATGCACTAGCATTTAATTTGAGAGAGAAAAAAAGAAGACCCTACTGCTGTATATTTCTGTTCAAAATGTACTGCTGTTTCTCTGGAATAGAAAAGAACCAGTTTCTGTTGAGTTGGCAAATCAATGTGCTTGAATAGAATAAAGAGAGCAGGCCAAGGAAATCACACTGCTTTTAATACTCTCTTTGCAAAGAGCTTTTTTGGACAAAGTCCATGACTGTTACAAGTAAGTACTCAGTTGCAAGAAGAATGTGAGTGGAGATCAAGTAGGCTGGGGCTTTGTGTTAATTCACTCTTAATGTTACTAATGTTAATTTGAATCTGGAGACTTAAGAACAAACCAAGTGGCTAATATTCTGCAAAGCCCCATTCTCTTTCCTAGTGAGTCCTGGGGTAGAAGTCATTTCTTAAACCTAGTATAAAAATTTACTCTTCTGAGTAATTGCAAAATAGCTGGTGTTAGAGTTCTACATCTTACCTTCTATTTACTTATTATGTACAGAGTTACTTTAAAAAAATTTTTTTCTGTTTATAAAAGAAATGATAACCACCATGGAAAATTTATAAAAGTAACAAAAAACATAAAAAATTCCTTTGTATTTGACAAAACATTTATAAAGCATAGTCAAACTAGATAAGCAAAAAGTGGCCCATTTTAAGTATAATTCATCTTAGAGAAACTTCAATAAGAATGCATGTGTTTCCAAAGCCTCAAAGAAGATTCCCTTGTGGCCTCTTTTGCTCCTCTCTGTACTTCTGCTGTGCTCTTCAGTCTTTTGGTAGTTCAGCCTTTTCCAACCTATGTGACAGAAGGCATGGCCATGCCTAAGTTTTAGAATTTATGGCTCATCTATGCAAAGAAAAACTTACGTATTATGGTCCCTCTCCATTTCATACTTAGATCATTTAGAAAGGGACTCATGGCCCAACTTAGGTCAATAGCCCACCCTGGCCCAATCAGATATGGCACAGGCTGGGGTGGAACGGTAAAATGACGAGACATAGTTGCTTCTACTCAAGTGGACTAGGGAATGGGGACAAACTTCCTCAAGAAACAGACTGAGCAAACTTTGTAATAAATCTCCCTTTTAAACCTGAAATTTCTTTACCTAGAGATAACTACTGATAACCTTTTTATATATTTTTTTCTTCTGATTTTCTCTAAAAGCTTATATATTCTTTAATGCTGTTAAGGTCATTCTGTGTATAATGTTTTCAATCTTGCTTTTTCCAATCCATCTTTGGTCATTAGCCCTCACCCATAGTTTACTTTCAACAATGATAAGTACTAAGTAACAGCAATGACAATAGGTGGTATGCAGCAAGTGTTGTATTGCTGTTAAGAACTTTGGATTATCTTATTCACTCCCACAGTAAAATAATATATATTAACCTGTTCACAATTTGCTATGGCTTACAACACACTTTCATAGATATTCCATTTGATTATCCCAACAGTGTTGTGAAAGATGGTATTATAATTAACTTCTCTTTTTATATCTAAAATAGATTCTCTCTGTGCTAGAAAGGACCATTCACTGAAAGATATACAACTAGTGAATGATTCTTTTCAGCCAGATTTTAAATCCTGTTTCCTGGAGCTTATGCCCAGTTGTCTCACCTGGTATTTTTCTGCATTCAGGTAGATCGACTGCTCAGTTGTTCTCCAACGTTGTCATTTATGCAGTCCTGTCCCTCCCCCTTCCAAGGACGTTCTAGACACTCATAGTGACTATAGGGACAAAAAGGGGAGTTAGGGAGGCACACTGAAGCAATGTGCCAGGAATCAGGGGTTTGTACACTATGATCTCCCAGGACACTGATGGAGTGGCAATGGAGGTGTGGCTTGAAAATTGTCAGACACCTTCTCTTTCCTCCAGAACCTCTGCTGCTCCTCATCATGGCCTGCCACTGCTAGGCACCCTCAGGCCTGGATATTTTCTCCCAGGGTCTCCTCCTCTTCTCTCCTCCTCTCTCCTCCCTCTTTCTTCTTCTTTCTTCCTCCTCCTCCTCCTTCTTCTTCTCCTTCTTCTTCTTCTTCCAGTCCAGTTTCCTTCAGGGAAACTTGGAATATGCCCTACAGGAGTGATATTCAATTATGAGCCAGCTTCAGAAGATCTACTGGAAAGCTTCTGATTCAGTGTCTCTGAACATTCAGCAACAGGAAGCTGTCTAGCCTGGAGCAAAAAGAGACTTTCTAAGGGGGGATACAGCCTAACTCCATAGTCAGCATTTTATTTATTTATTTATTTATTTATTTATTTATTTATTTATTTATTTATTTATTATACTTTAAGTTCTGGGGTATAGGTGCAGGTTGTGCAGGTTTGTTACATAGGTATACACATGCCATGGTAGTGGTTTGCTGCATCCATTGCCCCATCATCTACATTAGTTATTTCTCCTAATGCTAGCTCTCCCCAATCATCCCACCCCCTGATATTCCTCCCCTAGCCCCCCAACACCAAAGCCCCAGTGTGTGATGTTCCCCTCCCTGTGTCCTTGTGTTCTCATTGTTCAACACCCACTTATGAGTGAGAACATGCAGTGTTTGGTTTTCTGTTCTTGTATCAGTTTGCTGAGAATGATGGTTTCCAGTTTCATCCATGTCCCTGCAAAGGACATGAACTCATCCTTTTATATGGCTGCATAGTATTCCATGGTGTATACGTGCAACATTTTCTTTATCCAGTCTATCACTGATGGGCATTTGGGTTGGTTTCAAGTTTTTGCTATTGTGAACAGTGCCTCAATAAACATTAGTGTGCATGCATCTTTATAATAGAACTATTTATACTCCTTTGGGTTTATACCCAGTAATGGGATAGCTGGGTCAAATGATATTTCTAGTTCTAGATCCTTGAGGAATCACCACACTGTCTTCCACAATGGTGAACTAATTTGCACTCCCCCCAACAGTGTAACAGTGTTCCTATTTCTCTAGATCCTCTCCAGTATCTGTTGTCTCCAAATTTTTTAATAATCACCATTCTAACTGGCATGAGGTGGTATCTCAATGTGGTTTTGATTTGCATTTCTCTAATGACCAGTGATGATGAGCTTTCTTTCATAAATTTGTTGGCTGCATAAATGTCTTCTTTTGAAAAGTGTCTGTTCATATCCTTTACCTGCTTTTCAATGGGGTTTGTTTTTTTCTTGTAAATTTGTTTAAGTTCTCCGTAGATTCTGGATATTAGCCCTTTATCAGATGGGTAGATTGCAAAAATTTTTTCCCATTCTGTTGGTTGCCGATTTACTCTATTGATAGTTTCTTTTGCTGTGTAGAAGCTCTTAAGTTTAATTAGATAATACCACTTGTCTATTTTGGCTTTTGTTACCATTGCTTTTGGTGTTTTAATCATGAAGTCCTTGCCTATGCCTATGTCCTGGATGGTATTGCCTAGGTTTTTTTCTAGAGTTTTTATGGTGTTAGGCCTCATGTTTAAATCTTTAATCCATCTAGAGTTAATTTTTGTATAAGGTGTAAGGAGGGGATCCAGTCTCAGCTTCTACATATGACTACCGAGTTTTCCCGAAACCATTTATTAAACAGGGAATTCTTTCCCCGTTGCTTGTTTTTGTCAGGTTTGTCAAAGATCAGATGGTTGTATGGCATTCCTTTTGAGGCCCTCTGTTCTGTTCCATTGGTCTATATCTCTGCTTTGGTATCAGTACCATGCTGTTTTGATTATAGTAGCCTTGTAATATAGTTTGAAGTCAGGTAGCTTGATGCCTCCAGCTTTTTTGTTTTGCTTAGGATTGTCTTGGTTATGTGGGCTCTTTTTTGGTTCCATATGAAGTTTAAGGTGGTTTTTTCCAGTTCTGTGAAGAAAGTCATTGGTAGCTTGATGGATGGGAGGACCAAAATCTCCTTAAGCTGATAAGCAGCTTCAGCAAAGTCTCTGGATACAAAATTAATGTGCAAATATTGCAAGCATTCCTATACACCAATAATAGATGAACAGAGAGCCAAATCATGAGTGAACTCCCATTCACAATTGCTACAAAGAGAATAAAATACCTAGGAATACAACTAACAAGGGATATGAAGGACCTCTTCAAGGAGAACTACAAACCACTGCTCAAGGAAATAAGAGAGGACACAAACA
>CAUYOR010003686.1:0-17159 GCA_963573925.1 Callimico goeldii
ATGTTCATTGTGGCACTGTTTACAATAGCAAAGACCTGGAACCAACCCAAATGCCCATTGATGATAGGCTGGACAAAGAAAATGTGGCACATATACACCATGGAATACTATGCAGCCATAAAAAATGATAAGTTTGTGTCCTTTGTAGGGACATGGATGAACCTGGAAACCATCATTCTCAGCAAACTGACACAAGAACAGAAAATCGAACACTGCATGTTCTCACTCATAGGCAGGTGTTGAACAATAAGAACACTTGGACACAAAGAGGGGAGCGTCACACACTGGGGTCCGTTGTGGGGGGCTACAGGAGGGATAGTGGGAGGGAGGGTGGGGGAGGGATAACATGGGGGAAAATTTCAGGTATAGGTGATGGGGGGATGGTGGCAACAAACCACCTTGCCATGAATGTACCTATGCAACAATCCTGCATGATCTGCACATGTACCCCAGAATCTAAAGTACAATAAAAACAAAAGAGAGAGGTTTTAAAAAAAATGTATATATAGGTTGCGGGCAGTGGCTCACGTCTATAATCCCAGCACTTTGGGAGGCTAAGGTGGGAGAGTCACTTGAGCCCCAGAGTTCGAGACCAGCCTGGGTAAAATGGTGAAACTCTTGTCTCTACAAAAATACAAAAATTAGTCAGGCATTGTGTCTGCCTGCAGTCCCAGCTACTCAGGAGGCTGAGATGGGAGGATCACTCGAGCTAGGAGGAGGAGGAGGTTGCAGTGAGCCAAGATGGCGACTGCCCTCCTGCCTGGGTGACAGAGCCAGACCCTGTCTCAAAAGATAATAAAAAATAAAAATGTTTAAAAGTATAGAAAAGTACTATTTTTTGGCATAAAACACACATACACACACACACACACACACACACACATCCAATTCATAAACAAACATGTAGTTGATCTGTGTTCTCAAATTTATATGGGTTGAAGCCATCAAGAAAACATCTAAAAGGCACCCTTAAGGTGACTGAAAAAGTGACTGAAAAACAGTTGTAGAGAACGTGGCTGGAACCTGAAGGCTGGTCATGTCTTTGTGAAAGACAAGAGTCAGGAAATACTTGTTGTTGGTAATTGTATTTGTCAGGGTTCCCTAGAGGGACAGAACTGATAGGATATACACGCAGGAGTTTATTAGGGAGTAGTGAATCACGTGATCACAAGGTGACGTCCTACAAGAAGCCACCCGCAAGTTGAGGAGCAAAGGGGCTGGTCCCAGTCCCCAAACCTCAGAAGTAGGGAAGCCGACGGTGCAGCCTCAGTCTGTGGCCAAAGGCCCAGAAGCCCCTGGCAAATCACTGGTGCAAAAGCTGAAGAACATGGAGTTGGATGTTTGAGGGCAGGACGCATCCAGCACAGGAGAAAGATGGAAACCTGTCTTTCCAGGTCCCTCTGCCTGTTTTTATCATTTGTTTTCCCCAAGAGCCAAGAGGGAAGCACAAGAAAGGCTAACAGGGTGGGGGCTGCCAGTGTCAGGGAGAGAGAGGTCCCCTCCAATGTGGAGACAGAGGCCGGCATGAGGGTGAGTAAAGGCCCAGACGAGAGGTCAGTGGATGGCATTGTCATTTATTTCAGAAAACTGACTGGTGAGTGCCCACAAACTCCTACGAATGGCAAGACTCTAAACTCAGTGGAGCCCAGTTCACCCCTCTGTACAAAATCTCTCTCCTCAAGTGGTTTTTGAATTCCAACAGGTGCATATTTTCACTCACAATGCTGGCTCAGGGAATCCTTCAGCTTGGAGCTGAGAGAATTGCCTTGGACCTTGTCTTTCCCTCCACCATCACAGGCCAAGGAAACAGTGCGACTTAACATCTGTCCCCAGCCCCGATGGGGCTGAAACACCCCTGTCAGCAGACCTGCACCATTCTGAGAAGCTTGGATACGCTTATCTGCCGGACCTGTGGTCTGTCTGTGTGCATGTGCCTGTGTGCGTGTGGCCACATGGTAGCTGGGTTGATGGTCTGGTGCTGCAACCTTGAGTGAGTGAGTCCCTACATGCTGCCCTGGAATGATAAAGGGCTTTAGACTGAAGAGTCATGCATGGAGCCTCCCTATGCACACACATGTCCCAGGGCACCTGCCAGGTGAGGATTTTATGTCAGCTGTTGTATGTGTGTGTACGAGAGAGAGAGAGAGAGAGAGAGAGACATATGTCCCTTGATCATGGGGATGTGTTTTGAGAAATGTGTTGTTAGCTGAACATCAGTGTCCTTACACAGACATACAAGGTTCAGCCCACTGCCCGCCTAGGCCAGACATATTGCTCCTAGGCCACAAACCTGTGTTGCCATGACTGTACTGAATAGTGTAGGTAATTATAACACTAAGATGAGTATTTGTGTATCTAAACATAGACAAGGGATTGTAAAAATATGGTATTATAATCTTATTGGACTGCCATTCTATATGTGGCCCCTCATTGAAACGTTACTGTGTGGCATGTGACTGTATCTATCATCTACCTATCTATATATACATACGTGTGTGTGGGGAGGGGTAGGTGGGTGTGTATGTGCGTGTATACATATCTATGTGTACATATATGTGTGTTCATACACGTACACCCACACCCACTCACCCACATATATATATATATACATATATGTGTGTGTGTGTGTGTGTGTGTGTGTGTGTGGAAAGAGACAGAAAGACAAGACAGAGAGAAATTTTAAAGAATTGGCCCACACTGTAATGGGGCTGATAAGACTAAATTTTGCAAAGTAGACCTGCAGGCTGGAGACCCACGGGAAAATTGTAGTTTAAGCCCAAAGGTTGTGGCCGAATTCCCTCTTCTTCTGGGGCAGGCGGTCTTTCCATTGAGGCCCCCACTGCTGGGGCAAGGCCCACCCACAGTAAGCTGGGTCATCTGCTTTCCTGAAAGTCTCCTGAGTTAAAGGTTTATTTCAAAAAATCCCTTTGCAGCTGCATCTACAATGATTGACCAAACCTGGGAACTGTGGCCTAGTCAGGCTGACACATCACATTAACCCCGTGACCTCCATGCTGAAAAGGGGCCTCCGTGCCCTCTGGAGCTCCGTGGCTGAGTTGCCCTCGCCGCACCTGATCCCTGTCCCTCACTCTGGAGTCTGCCTTGGCTGCCCTGTCCACCTCTACAGAGGACCGGCCCCTTCTTGTGTCAGGCTCCTTCTGAGCTGCACACCGACATGGCTGGATGGCCACTATGTGACTAACGTACTGTCATCGGTGGAAAGGTAAGACACGATTCATGTTTTCTTCACCCTGGAATTCGGGGAGAATTCTTGTGTTGTGATAGCAAACGCCCTCACGGAGCGGCAGGTGGCCAAGTCTTGAGAACTTTGGAGAAGAGAGGGGATATCTGAGAATTAGTCACCTTAATTTTTACTTCAGGCCAATTTACATTATATTTTCAGCATTGGTTTGTCCACGTTTTACACATTTTGTAAGATGTTTATAATGACAGATTCTAATGGTTCTTTCAGCTTCATACTGAGGGTCCGAGGCTTGGAGCAAAGAGCCCGGCATCAGGTGCAGCCACACCCCTTCCTCAGCTCCCATCCGAGCATGTGGCTTAACCCGACAGAATGTGGTGTGAAGGTGAAGGGCTAGCGGGTTCTGCACATGGCACAGGGCCCCGCTGGGTGCTGACCTGATCCAAGCCTTGGGAGGATTCTATGGTTGTCCCGTGACACCCACCTGTGAAAGGAAAATAAATCTCAGGATGCCAAACTCACTAAGCCCAGGGAAAAAGTCAAGCTGGAAACTGCACACAAACCTGCCTCCCAGTTTTGGTTCATAAATAAGATAGTTACAAAGTTAAAAAGCTACATGTCTCCCTCACAACTTGCCCACCAGGAAATTCCTTCTGGGCCCCAAAATCTTTCCCCTAAAACAATTCTGAGACATTTCTCCAGATAAGGTAAATGGACAGATCCTCCTCACAGGTGCAGGCTAAGGACAGGACTCAGTCATCCCCCTGCCCCCCGAGACAAATGCATGTGTGATGGCTTCCTCTGCCCTGTTGCTCACGTTGGCTCATCAAGGACGCAGATTCACTGGGCCAGACCAAGGCATGCATGACTCTTCCTCTACCCTCCCTCGCATGAAAATAAGGCTGATCAAAGACTCAAAAGGATATAACTGTTTTTCTCTTATCCACCCCCTCACTTTAAACATTTCTGTCTCCTTCTCTAATATCTGCCCTTTCCTCTGTAAATACCGAAGCTCTGAGAATCATCTTTGGAGAAAGGCATAGACCTTTCTGTCTCCTGGGTGTGGCAGCTTAACTTTGGCAAATGAACCTCCCAAAATAATTGAGACTTGCCTCGGTCATTTTCTTTGATTGTCTACCTCATAGGAGTTTGCAGAGATGCCAGGAGATATAGAAAGATGCCCTGCCTTTATGCCTGGCACATTATAATCGTTTTATGGATTATGTTTACTTGTAAACCTGTAACTGTGGACCATGCCCAAGGGTAAATTGTTTAAAAATTAAGGAAGGTTTTTAATATGTTTACAGAGAGGTGTCGTGGTTTTCATGAGGACAACTTAGAAAGCTTATTTATACCAAATATTAATTTGTCTTGATATACCTTAAAATAGTTTCCCAAAGGGAACGAATGTTTGATAACCACTCTTTTACATGGGAGAGCCATTCCTTCATCCTACCAGGAAGTGCACTACGGCCACTTGTCTTTGAGGCCAGGAAGGCAAAGGTGTTCATTCTTTGCCTGTGTTTCTAAACCGGGTAGCTCAGAGCTGGAAAACAATATACGTATTTAAAATGCAATGAAACAAAACATGTTCCCTAAATGAAGACAAGCAAGTGTACCTATAACATTGACACATGTTCACAGAAGCGTCTGCCCTCATCACCACGAAATCAGCCCTTATCTCAGGAGCTTCTGCTCTGTGTTCACAGGAGCTCAGGGTTTTGTGCTGTTGTTGCCTTTGTGTTTTAATCGTACATGGCAGGAATAAACATGGGCCATTCTAATAGCAATTTCAAAGCTCCAGCTCAATATTCTGAGACCTCCCACAGCACATTTGAATTAATGGGTTTTGTTTTGAGGAGAAAAGCAACTAGAAAGACCTTCTCTGGCCTAATTAAGACCTTTTCTCATTTACAGTACAGTCTCTTTTTAAAAGGGTGACTATTTCTCCTTCGCTCTTCAGAATTTACAACCAAAGCAAAGAGGTTGTTCACTACGCACTCCCTTTTCTGAGAGTAAGCACGCCTCCCAAACAGATGATAGAGAGAAAGATGGCTGGACGTTGCTTCATGGGGAAGGTATTTCACTGTGGACATTTTTATTTTAATACAGAGCGTCACCCCGCATACTCCATGCCTTCTTACTGCCAGCTGGCAGGTTTGGGTCAGGGCACATGTGTGACGGGTATGCATCGCTGCTGAGTCCCTGTGCCCCCTGTTTTATCCACAGAATATTCTAAAGAACTCCCTCCTTACATCCGGTACCTTGGGAGCGTGTGTTGTTGAAATTCTCAAGAAGGATCCTAATCCTTAGCAGAAGGGAAAGGGTGATGAGAATTTGTATGGAGTCAGCACACTGAAAATTCCCAGAGCTGGCCCTGGCATCTTTGGGCTGAGCCTCACACGACGGACGTGGACGCTTAGACCAAGAGTCTTCAGACCCACCGTGCACGCCCCACTCTCTTGTGACCCTGGATGAGAAATCCAGCACCTCTGCGCCCTATCCCGTGTTTATATGAGGGACTTTGAGTTAGACGGTCTCTAATGTTCCTGATTATTTTAGCCTCTGGCTCTAGGAGAGACTATTTCCAACTGCTGCAGAAAACTTACGACAGGAAGCCTTTCTTTCTGTTTTCAGTGCCGGGTTGCTCTGGTTCTAAGGCAAGTGACGATGTGCTTGATGTATCAGCCCTGGGTCCTCACCCTGCATGTCCCAGTTACTAGCAGGGGGAGTGACAGCAAGTTGCTCACCCTTGGTGCCTCAGTTTCCTCATGGAAAACTGAAGCTGTCCTGGGACCTGCCTTCTGTGGAGGTTGGGGAAAAGGGAGGCATCTGCAGTGGTCACTGGTTCGTTTGCTGCCGGCCCTCCGACCACAGGAGAACCCATCTCACATCTGAAACCTCCTCCTCATGCCTCGGCTGCCCGATTTCCGCCCCGGCTCAGCCTGCGGAGCGCAGGAGAAGCCCCGCTGTGTTTTGACACTGCTCCACTCCTCTTATGCCTGGAACAAGTCAGACCCCAATCGCCGGCATGCACAGCTGTTTTTCCTTTAATCAAGTTCACTTTCAATTACACTCTGTCTTGACAGGTTGAAAGCTAACTACCAACCCAGAAAGTAGTTTTGGAATTAATGGGAAGTGAGAAGTTGTGTCAGCTTGGGAAGGTGTGATGATTTATGAATGCAGAGCCGTTCAAAGGGCAGGAGCTCAGAGTTCCTCCTTCAAGAATGTCCCTGTGACACCGCCGGTCACCAGAAACAGTGATCACTTTTTAATCACCAGCAGGTTTCCTGTTGTTGAACTTGATTCAACTTTGATTTTTATTCACTGAAGGTCGAATTACGGCCCTGCAGGAGAATGGGAGATGGGTTAGGACGGCACGCAGCCGTGATCTGGAGTTTGTACGTCGCTCGCATGTGTGTTCTCTTCCCGGTTTGACATCTGAGGAGCGGTGCTGGGCAGACGGGTTCCATGACGATGCCCCACAATTAAAGCACTCAGTTAATTGGCAGCCACTCAACCTCCCGTCACAAATGGCCTTGGGCACACCTCAGCTTTCAGAGCCCTGTTGTAACCTTTGTTTAGGTGGAGGCAGACAGAGGCAGGATGAGAACTGAGGCGCTCACAGGGCCTGGGGGGTGGGTCTGTGTCCCTCCGAGTTCCGGAAGCTGCCTCTGTGAGTGTGGCTGTGGACTTGAGAGTGAGCCCTGTGTGCACACTTGTGCCTGTACACGTGTATGTGTGTGCAAGCGTGCTGCTGTGCGTGTGCCTGCATTTTCCAGGAGGCCTAACCTCAGTTGAGCACCTGCTGTGCCCACTGCCCATTGCCCACCAGTGATAGAGGTTAACCACTCACCCAAGACAGCGTTTCTAATGAAGGGCCCTTGTCTAGGTGTCTTCAGAGCCCTGTGAGCCCCAGTCTCCACATGGTAAGCACTGATCCTTCAGCTCTGGTGTGTGGATCCCTGAGGCTGGAGGTAAAGGTGTTGGGACAGCATCCTGGGAAACCTTCAGTGTAGTGCTTCATGCTATGGATTCCAACAAACCACCTACCCCATGCTTTCTGTATTAAATTGTCACTTATTAGGTAGCACATAGAATAAATAATCCAAGAATAAAAAATTTTAAAAAATGAAACGAATCCTGCAGTCCCTGTTCAACAGGAAACTGTCCCTGCAGAGTTAGGTTTCTGTGACAGCATGGGTCATTCTATTTAGAATGAACTGAGGAATTCAGGATGATAGCTGAGTGACAGGGCATAAGGTACGGCCATTCTTAAGAGAGGATGAGTTCATATGAAGACAGAAACAGGTTCGTTGTGGAGAACTAGTAAGAAACAAGAGCACTTGTAGAGGCATTTATGGTTTGAAGACTACGGAAACCACATGAGTTCAGTTTTCTGAGAACTGGATTACTCTTATGTTTGTAAAGCTGTTAGAATGTGTTTGGCTTTGTTCTCTGACTGTCAAAGCTGAGTGATCCACTCAGACACCCGCAGCTGCCGTGACCTCCACATGTACTTTCTCTGAAATATGGCATCAAACTCAGCCCGCCGCTTTCCTGAGAGCTCCCTCCCATGTGCTTCCTACTGCACAGTCACACACTGAAGAGAAACTGCAAAGGCGATTGGTTCTAAAACTGTGCCTACTTTGATTCTCGTTTCAGTAACAGTGCAAGTGACCGTTTTCCAGGTCATCCCGCCGTGCTTCCCTCTGCTTGCCAAGGATAAACAGCTTCAACCAGCGTCGTCGAAAACCCAGAATGTAGACAGTGAGGGATGGAGAGCATCTAAACTGAACTTGTCATGAGGTTTATCCCGTGCCTCCCCGTCCCCTACTGTAGTAACCAGTACAAGGACAGGTTGGATATTTTAAAGAGAAAAGTGCTGGCTATAAATTTTTCAAGTTTGGAGAAGATGATTCTAAGCAAAGTGTAGTTGTAGTTATGGTTTGACTTGGGAAAAAAAAAAAAAAAACAAAAAACAAAAAACAAAGCTGATCCTGCAGGCTCTGTTCGATGGGGAGTGGTCAGCTGGCGGAGAAGACCCCAGCATTCACTCACATGCACATGCTGCTACCAAATTGTGTGCTCATCAAAAGCGACAAAGGAAAACAGCACAACACCCATCGAGAGACAGCACCAGCTGATTCTGCTTCCCCAGATGTGTCCAGTGCCTCTGACCCCAACAGCAGCACGGCTTCTATTCCAACGGGAAAGTCACCTGGAATCACTTGGTCTTTTATGTTCCAGTCTGCCTCTTTTGTGGCTTTCGTCACGGGCACTATTTGGTGCTAATGTGTAGGGCTTGACTGACATCTGGAATGAGCTGCTAAAATGAGTTTACTTTAACAAAGATGGGATTGAGGAGAGGTTAGTCCTTCGCTTCACTTCCTAGTGTCAAAAAAATTTGTTAGATTTTGATACTCGCCTTTGTTCCCGACATTGGGGAATTAAGGTCTATGATAAACAGGCATTACAACTTGTTTCGGGAAGTGAGTGGCGCTGGCGTGATGGACGCCGCTGGCTCGCTCTAGGCTGCCATTCAGTAATTGCTGCCACGAGGCACCACGTAAACCCACCTGCCTTCAGCTCTCCTTTTGGACAATGTGCCCTCTTCAGAATCCTCCTGCGAACCCCTGAGCTGATTTTAATAACTCCCTCGCCATGTCCCCGGGCTAGCTATCTTGGCACTAAATCCTCCACCTTGTACAACCCAGTTGCTTAGGTAACACTTTGCTCCCTCTTACGTGATGTTCTGTGATTCTGCGATGCACTCGCTCAGCCTTGTTCCAGCGGCTTGAAGAGGTAATCACGTAATTTACTGGAGCCTCTTCCCAGGAAAATGGAAAATGCAACATAATTTAAACCGGATTTATTTTAAATCTGATTTATTTTAGAATTTATTTGACCCTGATAGGCAGATAAATCTACTTTTTCAAATTTTGAGTTACAAACTTGTGGCAATCCAATTTTATTTGAAATTGAATTATCTAGCCCTCTCTGAATCATTTTGAAAAAGGTGCTCTATAGGGAAGAAAAAAAAAATTTCCCTGTTCAGGCATCTGATGGAAAATACATCCCCTAAGTGCTGAGTGAGTGCATAGAAGATGCCCCTTCAATCAATTGACAAAAGTTTGAACTCTGCCCTGTAGGTCAGACAAATTCAGTGCCTCTGAATGAACTTTTTATGAATGAGCCACTATTTCCTGTGACAACAGACAGACTTGTCTTGGGGGTTAGCGGGCAAAGCTACTGAAAATTCTTAGTAACTTTTCAGCCTCAACTGTGGTAACAGGATCCGTAAAAGATTTACAATTTCTCATCTTTTAAAACACTGTTGCAGGAATGGTAGCAGCCTTGACCTGTCTCATTGGAATTGTGAATTAATATTATGGGAATAAGCAGAAAACACAAAATAATTTCACAATGACTCACGGATTCCAATGCATGAACACACATGTTACTCATTTGTCCCAGCATGAAGAGGTCATGTTTGAATTATTTAAACCCAGTAGAAAAATATAAACTATGATTTGACAGTAAACTGGCAACAGTCATGTCTAGGTTTAAATAAATATTCTGGCTCATTTCATCAGTTGAAGGACTTATACATCTAACATTCTATTGTATGTGGCACTGGGCATGCATGTTTAAAGATACAAAAAGAATGATGGAAATAAGATAGAGTTTTACAGACATCAATACTTTCCAACATGTGTGCCATGTGCTCTATTCAAGAATTTAATAATTTTATAGCTAATAGAGCTGTCACTAAATTCATTTGGAAGTGGAGGGACTCCGGAGTCCACATTGAGCCTTACTGTGATGTCAGGCCCTCCACCGTCTCAGAGTTTTCAAAGGCATTTGCAGGACTTCCTCGATCGACAGGCACCTAAACAGCTTCTTCTTGTAGTTGCCTCCCGTTTCGTGATTTAAGTGGCTTGGCTTTTAAAACTAAAACCCAGGAAGACCTCATGAGGGTAAAGAGCATTCACAGGACCCCAGAGTGTGGTGGGTCTTAAAACCACAGGTCCTTTTTCTGCCTGTAGATTTTTCTTAAAATGGAGAAACCTTGGGGAAAAATTAAGAAAACAGCACTCATTATCGCTGAAGTAGGAGGGAGTTAGGTTTTTATGCACTCAAACTTTCAGGAAAAATTATCATTCGTTTCTCATCTTTCATCCAGCTTTGTGCTTCAGCATCTTCTCTGAAAATGCATCAGTGCACCATCTTATTCGAAGTGAAGCTATTTCTGTGCACGTCATGCACTTCCTCCCGTTTGCATTATGCCTGTGCCGTGGCACTGTGCCATTGTGCTCAGAAGTACCTGAAGTACATGCAGCAGAGGAGGCTGCCATTTTCCACAGCAGGCCGCTCCTCCATTGTACTGTGCTGCCTTGTCAGATCTGCATTTTAACAGGAATTCTCACTGTGTTGAATTAGGTTTCAACATCACTTTGCTCTAACTTGGGAGAATTTGTTGTTGTTATTGCCCTAATACTCATCAGAATAAATATATTAATCATAGAGGGTATTTTAGTAAGGAAAGGGAAAGAAAAAATAAAACATTATCTTCACTTTAAAAGGTTTGTTCAAAATTAAAAGACGGTTTTCTGAGCCCATTCACTGAACCTTCCCACAGCTGTAACACTTCTCTCTCCCTTCTTCTCTAACGGTTCTCCTACCCTCTTTATGCTACTCAATTCCTCTCAGTCCCAGGCACAAGGCCTTCTCCTGAGTACCTTGTGCCAGTGTCTTCAGGGCCTCTTATCTGGGGTTGAAGCGCTGGGCACAAATTTGGTCATCCCTGAACACTAACAGAGAAGACAATCCCTTGATAATGGTGCCTGGCACAGCTAGACAAGATAGCTCTCTCCTGAATGAAGTGGGCATTTTCAAATGTCTTCCAGACACCCCACGGGGCATTCAAGGTCAGTATGGTCTAACTGAAAGTGTCTTCCTTCATTTTTGTTCTGATGTGAAGAACTTGAAAGTTGTCACTCCAGTTCTTCCAAAAAATAGTTGAACAAACTGTGGCTATTTGTTCAGAAAAACCACAAGAATTTGAAGATAGGCACAGCGGAGCATTAAACCAAGCGTGGGAAGTGCAGGGTACATCTGAGCATGGGACCCTGTGCAGTTGCATGGGATGTATAGCCAGGAATCAGACTCCACCAGCCCAGATGGAAGCACTTTGGTGGTGCTAGACATGCTAGTGGTGGTGGTGGCGGTGGTGGCGGTGGTGGTGGTGGTGGTAGTGGTGGCAGTGGTGGTGGTGGTGTTGTTGTTGCTATTGGTGGTGGTGGAGGTGGTGGTGGTGGTGGTGGTGAAGTGGTATTGTTCGTGGTGGTAGTGATGAAGGTGTTGTTATTGGTGGTGACAGTGGTAGTAATGGTGGTAGCAGTGGTGCTGATGATGGTGGTTATTGGTGGTGGTGGGAGTGGTGGTCATGGTGGTCGTAGTGGTGCTGGTGGTGGTGGCTGCTGGTGGTGGTGATGGTGGTAGTTGTGGTGGTCGTGGTGGTGGTGGTTTCTAGTGGTAGTAGTGGCAGTGGTGGAGCTGGTAGCCCTAGTAATAATAGTGGCATCAGCGACAGTAGTTCTGTAAGTAGTACTAGTAGTTTTAGTAGTACTGTTAGATTTTACTTCTACTCTTACTGGTACCACTAAGAGTAGTAGTAAAATTCTAATCACACTTTCAAGGAAGAAATCTGAAAATATACCTAGCGTTTTATTTCTCCGTTTACCATTACAGTCAATTGATAAATAATTGTTGACCGTTTTTAATCAGATTTCTCCCAACATATTTTTCTCTCCATCCCTATTGCTCTGATCATATCTATCCTAGATACTGCAATCAATTTCCAATTTGCTGCTGCTCCTCTAGGTAGCACTTTTCATTCATCCTTCAGGCCTTTTTTGCCAGATGAATCATTACAAAATGCAATCTCAATATCTTACTCCCTATCTGAATACAGTCCAAGGTGCACACTTAAAAACAGTCTGGTGCTTCTCATGGCTAGAAGCACCCTTCTATCTCACTCCTCCCTCCACCTTCCTCACAATTCATTATTATCTCTTCCTTGTCACTCTACTCCATTCAGAATCCCTTTTCCCCAAAATTAAAAAAAAAAGTGTTTATGGATTCTGACAATAATCTACTAAAAGTTCTTGCCTTTTTTCACATATAAAATTCTCTCTCCTCATTGAACTGTTCGTAATATTTATTCTTACCTTTTACAACCATTATATTTCTATGTCTCTTTGGTTGGAAAATTTTATTCACTTTCTCCAAACAGAATAAGACATTTCCTCCTCTTTGCTTGGATATCTTCTGTTCTTTCCTCTCTCGATCCCTAATTGCATTGCAATGATAATGTGTTTTCAGATTTTCTTCCTCATTCACCCTTGTGTACTCCAGGTTGACCAGATAGCACATTCTAATCAGGTCTACTCAATGTGCATATGAAGTTCTTAATAAATTATTGAGGGGTGTGGTGAAAGCAGGAAGAAATGATAAGTGAATTAAGATAATAAATGACTCACTTTCAAATGAACAAGATGAATATAGGAGAATTTTAAATGTCATTGGAGAAAAAAACTCTTGCACAGAGGGAATTTAAACAGAAAATCTAAAATATACGCTGACAAGTTACCATTGTTCACTCTTTGTACTCCATGAGTTAGAAGTTAGTTTAGTTCCCACTCAGCGAAGACTAATTATGATCCGCAACATAGAAACTCTATCAAATAACTTGCAAACATGTGCCAAAACCACCACTTTGATTAATAAATACACTGGAAGAGATCATGTAAGCACATACAAATACCCTTTTCTCCTTAAAATTCTTCCCCTGATTTCATCAGTGAATGATCTCTGTGGAAATTATTCCCTGGTGCATTTTTAATTCCTTCATTTCTTCCACATTTGTTGATAGGAATTTTTCTGTAGGATATATTTCTCTCTTTGTCTTCATTTATTTGTAATTTTACCTCATTATACCTGTCAGGAGAGACTTCTGGGTATTTAATTTATTCTTGCTGTTATAAGACAATATGATCCCTGTTTATTATTTTACCTCTTTTGGTTTGGCCTGTGAGAAACCTGTTAGGTTTCCCTGAGCTTTAAGTCTGAGTCACACGTTGTTTTATTTATTTTATTTTTTGTGAGCACTTACTACTGCAGGCTAACTTTGTGTTTCTCCCTGCTCAGCCACTGAATCAGCATTTTTTTCAAAGTATCTTGATTTCTTTCGTTGGAGAATGGTACGTAGAAAACAAAATCTGGCTCCTGGATGTGCTTATTACTACTGGGACAATAGTGGCTCTATGCATCTTGGTGCATGCTACCGAGATATATACACATCTGTAAATGTTTCTGCATCCATGTGTGTTTGTGTGTGTGTGTGTGTGTGTGTGTGTGTGAACCTAAACATGAGATTATACTGACATCACCAATTCCAAGCCAGCACCTAGAAGTAACTTTAGAAGTAACTGTGTCAACTACAGTAATCTCATTTTGCCCTAGCTTCTCTATTCTCGTGTAGCATCTGCACTAAAATAAGGTATGCATACACCTCACATATGAGTCTAAAATAAGCAAATTGAATAGAATTTCTATTTATAGAATTTATATAAATTCATCCTTGAATTTATATTCAAGAATGTGCTACAACCTTGGCCACTGTGGTTTTCATGCCAAGTACATCAGTTTAGATCAATCTGAAATTCTTTGGATTCCTTAAGTAACTTGATGCATGTTGGCTTTCATTTGGTTTGGAGTAGACACTGTCCTTCTTAGCACCTATGATAACCCCTTTGCTATTGCTATTTCCCCAAACTTAATCTCAGATTTTCTCTTTTTTCTTTTCTTCCTGACCCTGTCTTTAGTAAATGCTAAAAATGCGAAGAGTCTTCATCAAGTAAACTTTTGTTTTGGGGAGAACTTTTGTTTTGAAGTGAAAAAAATTGTATGGGTCCCAGTGACTCACCACTTATAAAATCTGTGCATAAATTTATGAATGTTTTGTATCATACTACTTGTAGAAATTTTACTCATGGCTTACTTTATATATTATTATTCCAAAAAAAGGAAAGCATTCTTTTTTAATAATGTTACTGTGCCAACAAGAATGAAAGCAAGAAAAGAGTGGGCAAGACAGAGGGCTTGCTCTTTTCTGAAGGGCCAGAGTCTCCAGTGGCAGAGATATTCAGAAAAGGAGGCATGTGACCTAGAGGCAGTGGTATGCAGTCCTCACCTACATTTGATATTCTACATTAACAGCTGTGTGACCACAGGCAAGTCACCAAACCTCTCAGAGGTATTGATTCCTCATCTCCAAAATAAAGGGGCGGGGCTACACAGATTTCCTTGTTACCTGTGACCTCTATGGGGGAGTGGAATTCTGACCGTTCATAGCTCATGCCTGAGCTCATTCAGCTTTGCTTTCACAGGGACTATTTGACTTTTACTTTCTTCTATTGCAACGATAGTGAAAATTATGGATTTCACTTCCTTTCCTCCGTGAAGAAAAATGAAGACAGCCACAATTCGAGTGTCCACTGATTTCCTGATCCCACTTTATTTTGTCTCCGCTAAACATTGTCATGACTCCCTTACAGGCCTTTCCCTCTGACACCTCCTCTGTGGCAGTAAATATTTGTCACATGTCGCCCTTGCCTACTTGTGCTTCACAGAAACACGAGTTCTATGAATTTGCTGGTTTTCTTTGTACGCATCTCTCCTGTCCAATTGCTCCATAACATCTGACATTTCTCTCCCTCCTTCCCTCTCTGCCTCTCTTTTATGAAGGATTGAGTTGTGTTTTATCCTCTAATCCTTTCAAAATACTGTGTACCTTTCTAAATGATGGCAACCCCCTGACAAGGCGAGGGAGATGAGAAGGCTGGAAACCACATCAGAAGTGTCTGCTAAATCTGTTGTGACAACAGGGAAGGAATGCTAGGACTTGCTTCACTTAGGTCTGAAAGCACCTTTGTTATATTTCAGAGGGAAAAGAAAAGAGGGTGGAGGCCTGGCAATGTTTAGCCTGTCCCCTCTGCTTGTCAATCACATTAGCATTGAAGAAAAAAAATAAAAGATTAAGGGAAAGTGGGAGTAAAATCTAAAGGGAAGGGCATAAATAAAAGAAGCATTTGCATAGCTCTAAATATCACAACTGCTCTATCTCTCATACACTGAGATGATTACAGCGGAAAAAGATGACTAATTTGTGCCTGGAGGAATGTAGCTGAGGTCACTAAAACTCGGCTCCTGGCTTCCATCTTGGCTGAAGATTTTTTGAATACTGAATGCACTTTAAAGAAAAGAAATATTCAGGATTTTTTTTTTCCTTGCTTGCTTAGTAAGGGACTCATTTGCATCAGGTTGTCAAGAGTTATGACATTTAATGTTATTAATGTCACTTCCATTATTCCACTGAATCTCAGCTGCCTTCACCTGCAAAATGTAAATGTTTCTGACTACATGACCATAACTAGAGACCCCAAGGAAAGGGAAAACAGAAACACAGGCCTCTGTACTGTGGGGAGACTGACTTGCCAGCTCTCCGTGTCATTCACTGCCATGAGTTTGAAAATGAATTCATTCAAATGTCAGACGTATTATACACACACACGCACACACACACACACACACACCATGCACATATCCACAGAGGTATTTTTATTCCAGAAATCCAGTGTATTTTAATAAACACTTGGAGCTAACCCCTTTAGAAGGAATTGTGTCTGGGTTAAACAAAGAGAGAACATTTACTTCAGTGAACAATAGCTGGGCCAAAGAGGGCCCGAAACCCAAAGACAGAAAGGACAAATGTTGGAGGCAGGTGGACTCATCCTTTTCTAGAGAGTTTAATGCAGTGGGAATTATTCCATTATTGAATTCTAAAATGGCTCTATGTTACTTATTTACAGACATTCATTAATTGGCGTATGAAATAATTTTGTAACATAACAACATCATAAAAAATTATGGTTTCTGGCTGGGTGCAGTGACTCACACCTGTAATCCCAGCACTTTAGGAGGCTGAGGTGGAGGATCACAAGGTCGGGAGTTTGGGACCACACTGCCCGAAGTGGTGAAACCCTGTCTCTACTATAAATACAAAAATTAACAGTGGCACGTGCCTGTAATCCTAGCTCTTCCAGAGGCTGAGTCAAGAGAATCACTTGAACCTGGGAGGCGAAAATCGCAGTGAGTGGAGATCATACCACCACACTGCAGCCTGGTGACAGAGTCATAATTCGTCGCAAAAAAAAAAATTACGGTTTCTGTTGTTTTAACTTGGGAAATGCAAATAGTGACTTTTAATATAATTATATTTCAGATTTAAATAATCACAAAACGAAGATTTAGATAGTGGCAAACCTTTTAAAATTATATTTACATCTAAAATTCAACTACGAGATAAAAATGGTTTAATCTATAATTTCTTTTTGTTATAAAAATTTCAAAGCTACAGAAAAGACCGAAGAATAATACAATTACCCCAATTCCAAAGTTAGAATTTTGTCTATTTTTTATATTTACCTTTTAATTTTTTAATCTCTATCTCTATCTCTGTTTATATCTGTGATTAGATGGTAGAGAAATATATATAGAAAGATAAATGTTTTGTTAAACCTCACATACCCACATAGATCCAACATCCTATTATCACTCCAGATAAAATGCATAATATTAGTTTAACACACAATGTTTGCTCGTTGTTTCTATTTTTTCGAGTGAGTTTTGGAACTGATTCTATCAACTTCTTGTCTCTGCATTGCATTGCTGTGACTTCTTAAAGTCCCTCTTCAAATTCTTAAGTTTTCTTCATTGTGATAATCCTTTTTCAGCAATCAAGGCTTAATGATTACTTTTTAGTGCCTACATTCTGGGTATGTCTGGATGTTTTAGATTTTTTAAGAGATCAAGGCTTCTGATTACTTTTTAG
>CAUYOR010003689.1:0-10518 GCA_963573925.1 Callimico goeldii
CTCTACTAAAAATACAAAAAATTAGCTGGGCATGGTGGCGCGTGCCTGTAATCCCAGCTACTCAGGAGGCTGAGGCAGGAGAATTGCCTGAACCCAGGAGGCGGAGGTTGCGGTGAGCCGAGATCGCGCCATTGCACTCCACCCTGGGTAACAAGAGTGAAACTCCGTCTCAAAAAAAAAAAAGGTCTTTGATACCTTGGGTGTGCCAGTGAGAACAGAAGCCTTGGGTGTGTGGGGCAGAAGATGTTCACAAGCACATGTAGCATCTGAAATGCCTTCTTAGGAGATCAGATGCAAAGCACACACAAGTCTATGACAGGGGTGGGGTCTCATGTCTCCTGTGTTACTACGTATTTCACTTCCGTATCTTACCTTGGAGACTGGGAAAACAAGCAAGCTCAGCGCCTTCCCCGGTGCTCCCTGTGGACTGCCTGTGACCCTCGACGAATTTTCCTAGGGCCTCTATGGGAGGCATTGAGGAGGGCCATGCCAGGCACGCAGTGAGGTGCAAATGTCCCTAGGTCTGTGAGTCACACCCCAGCTCCAGGGAGGGGACCATTTCAAACAAAAGAAAATAGATTGTGCAGTTTTGCTTTTTATTAATTCATTTATTTTAAGGATAGAGAAAACGCCATAAGAATTGAGTCTTTAAAGTGTTCTGGTGATCAGCAAACAGTCCAGTGTGTAAACTGATCCCCGCTCATGCCCTGCCCCCAGTCTGATTTCCTTGCAGTGGAGATGCGGCGAGGGAAAGTGGCCTTCCTGTGGGACCTGGGCTCCGGGTCAACACGTTTGGAGTTTCCAGACTTTCCCATTGATGACGACAGATGGCACAGTATCCATGCAGCCAGGTGGTAGATAATGTTCTCTCAGAGCAGCTCTTTTTTAAAGTGTGTCTTGTAATAATTATATGCTTGTAACATCATGTAATAGGCTTTGAAACTTCTGGAAAGTCAGCTTATAACCAAACAATACTTAGTTTAGGTTAGCTGTAGAATTAAGCATTTGTTACAAACGACAGAACTACTTCTTCTTTAAGGCTGAATAGTATTCCATTGTGTATTTGTGTATAAAATACATTTTCTTTATCCATTCACACATTGTTGGTTAATCATTCCACATCATATCCAAAAATCATAACATCCTTTTGTACCTCGGAAGTATGTACAACTATAATTTGTCAATATATAATAAAAAATTAATTCAAGGTTGGGCATGGTGGCTCACACCTGTAATCCCAACACTTTGGGAGGCTGAGGCAGGTGGATCACCTGAGGTCAGGAGTTCATGACCAGCCTGGCCAACATGGTGAAACCTTGTCTCTACTAAAAATACAATAAAATTAGCTGGGCATGGTGGCAGACACCTGTAATCCCAGCTACTTCAGGTGGCTGAGAATCGCTTGAACCCGGGAGGTGGGCGTTGCAGTGGCCCGAGATCACACCATTGCACTCCAGCCTGGGCAACAAGAGTGAAACTCTGTCTCAAAAAAACAAAATAGTTCAAAAAATGTTTTAAAAAGAAATTAAGGTATGGATTTTTTTTCTTGCTACAGGAGAAACTAACTTGTTACCAAAATCAACAATCAAAAGAAGAAAAAACTAAGAAGCTTAGGTTACCTCTAGAATGTCTAAAATGTCTAAAAGTTTAGGTTACCTTTAGAATGTTACCTTTAGTGACCAGGAATGGTGGCTCACTCCTATAATCCCAGTATTTTGGGAGGCTGAGGTGGGAGGAGTTTGAGCAACAAGGAGTTTGAGATTAGCCTGGGCAACATAGTGAGACCCTGTCTCTAAAAGAATTTAAAAATGTATCCAGGCACAGTGGTGTGCGTCTGTAGTCTTAGCTACTCAGGAGCCTCAGGCAGGGAATCGCCGGAGCACAGGAGGCCGAGGCTGCAGTGAGCTATGATCACACTACCGCACTCCAGTCTGGGAGACAGAGCAAGACCCTGTCTCTAAAAAAATTAAAAATAAAGAATATTACTTTTAGAAAGTCTATATGTAAGGCAGCCAACCTGGTAAAATGTTTATTCCCCAGGAAAGAGGAGTAAAGTGTGGCATGGTAGAAATTGCATGTGGCTGACAGTGCATTGCATGTAGACAAGGACAGAAAATAAGAATGCAGGTGGGGGGTGCATTTTCTTAAAATTCAGGCACAAAGCAAAATTCTTCCTTTTAAAATCCTTCTCCAGAGGTAATCACTTTTTGAGCAGCTTTAAGTATATGTTTTCTTTTCACTTTTCCATAATATGGTGTGTTGGGAATTTTTTTATTTACAAAATGGGATAATATTTACAGAGTAGACATATCTTCAGATACAGTTTAGCTCAACTCGAATGTTTTAAGCAGGGAGGCAACATGATGACATTTCTGTTTCAGAAGAGCTACTCTTTAAGATTTTGGGGTAGCAGGCAAGACTGGAAGCCAGGAGACCAGCAGGGGGTGCTGTTGTGGGACCCTCTGGGAGAAGCGGATGGTGGGTGTGAAGGAAACTTGGGGATGTATGTATGCCAACTTGAAATTCTGAAAGTTCCTTTTGCAATTCTTTGTGACCCTTAGATTTGGAAACATGGGTTCACTGAGTGTAAAGGAAATAAACTCAAATCAAAATCCACCAACAAAAACAAGTAAATCCCCTGCGACAGCTAAGGTTCTGGACGTAAACAATTCAACACTCATGTTCGTCGGAGGTCTTGGAGGACAAATCAAGGTAACGTTCTGAGAGTTCTTCTGAACAGGACTGATTGGCTGATTTTTATCTATATATAAAAGTCATGAGCCGGGCAGGTTGGCTCTGGCCTGTAATCCCAGCACTTTGGGAGGCTGAGGCAGGCGGATCACCTGAGGTCAGGAGTTCGAGACCAGCCTGACCAACATGAAGAAACCCCATCTCTACTAAAAATACAAAATTAGCCGGGCTTGGTGCTGCATGCCTGTAGTCCCTGCTACTCAGGAGGCAGGAGAATCGCTTGAACCCCTGAAGGCGAATGTTGCAGTGAGCCAAGATCACACCATTGCACTCTAGCCTGGGCAGCAAGAGTGAAACTCGGTCTTAAAAAAAAAAAAGTAAATAAAAGAGTCATATGTTTAGATGGTGGAATATAGCCTAGGCAGATGAAGATGTTTCTGCTTCTGTTTCTGCTCATCTTGCTATTTGGGTTTCTTTCCGAATGATTAACAGGAAATTCAATGCTCCATGTTAATTTCTGTGAAGTTTCTTTATCTCTAGTCTAGCTCTAGTTGGTAGCTGATTAATACTAATTAGTGTTTAGCAAAAACACCCACCATATTTATTTTATTCTATCAGTTATTCTCTCACCAAACATAATTGCATTTTTTTGGACATGGTTCAATGCTCTGAAGTGGGAGTCCAGGTCTCAGGTCCCACTGGGCCCTCTCTACCAATCACACTCTTGGCTGTCTGTTTTTTCACCTGTACAACACGCTTTTCTCTATCAACCCTGGTCACTGAGATGATCTTTAAGATCCTGCCCAGTCATCACTCATTCCACTTCATAACTGGAAGGAAATCCAGTGATTACAAACTGGCATTTTTTCTAATGTTCTCTCTAACAAATTTGGATCTGTTAGACTGAAGCTCCCAGGGAGAAATTTTGTGCACTTGGAGAATTTATTTTGCTTCGTCAGCTATGTATTGGTTATGTTTGTTTGCTTGTTTGCATTAGAAATCTCCTGCTGTGAAAGTTACTCATTTTAAAGGCTGCTTGGGAGAGGCCTTCCTGAATGGAAAATCAATCGGCCTGTGGAACTATTTTGAAAGGGAAGGCAAGTGTCGTGGGTGCTTCGGAAGGTAAGAAGTCTCCATGATTTAGAACATAGTATGTCTTTCTGTTAACATCTGAAAAATGCTGAAATAATTTTTTAAAAATGCACATCAAGAAAGGACAGAGTTTGTGATATTGCTGGTCTTATTGCAAAGGATATAATGTGGATTAGTTACTGAGAGCAGCATGGGTATCATTTTCAACCCTTTAAAAAGAAATAGTCTTTTTCCTATATCTTGTATGCTTTGATCATGGATCATAAATCCTAAAAGTTTCAGACAATTTCTCAAATGACCTTCTGTCTCAGAGAGCCACAGCCAAATCTTCAGTAAATCACTGTACATTTTTATTTTGAAAATACCTCCAAGGATAAGAATTTTTTCATGCGTGGTCAATTTTTACAGATAAGTACTTTTTAATTCCAAACCAAGTTCTATAATTCCAGAAATAAAATGCATTCGGAAATAGAGAAAAATCAATATCTTTGTGCATATATTGATATAAAGACATTTAATGACTTAATCTTACCGAGTGCAACATCTCCCCCGCCAGCCCTGTTATTTTATAACAAAATAACTGCAACTCCTTAAGTATATAAGACCTATTTTCCATCACTTTAGAATTAAGACAATAAATCGCCTTTTTCCGTTAGAGAAATGTAACATCTGATAGAATTTATCTTGTCTAATGGGCTGCTCTGTCCAGATGGATATCTGTAATTAACAGTGAGCAGTGACAAGATCAGATAAAGCAACTCACAGCACATTTAGAAATTCACAGGTGAATTTTCATTTTGTCATTGTCAGGTCTGTAGTTTACGCCTTCTCTTCACTATTTTTCCCTCCCTTTGCTTGTTTAAAAACTTAAGACCATAGGCTTGGTGACTGTAGCCTTAGGATTGAAAAGAATATTGGGTTTAGAGTCTAAGTTTCTTAAGCTTCTGGCCCAAGTCCCCAACCAAAATTTTTTTTGGTGGCTTTGGATAGTAAGTCTTTTCACCTCACTGAGGTTTGGTTTCTTTTTCCAGAAAAGAGAAATGATGATCATACTTGTCTTACCCACCTCTAAAAACTATCGTGATGAACACGCAGCATGATGTGTATGAAAATACTTTATAAACTTGAAATACTTTATCAGTGTTTCTCACTGGTCTCCTACAGTGATGTGGCTTTACTTTGTAGGTAAATGTCACAGGATTTTTTTTTTTTTTTACAATAAATGTGTGAAAAAGCATCGCTTTGTAATTGGCAGCTATGATTTAAAAAAATGTTATCGCCTCACGAGGTAATGACAGGCACTGCTCCAGAGTTGCAGTATTTCCCGAACTCACTTGACCTTGAACCCTTTTTGAAAAGGTGCCTCTGAGTGAGGCTCACGCCTATAATCCTAGCACTTTGGGAGGGCCAGGCAGGTGGATTGCTTGAGCCCAGGAGTTCGAGACCAGCTTGGGCAACATGGAGAAACCTCCTCTCTACAAAAAATACAAAAATTAGCCAGTCATGGCGGTGTGTGCCTGTAGTCCCACCTACTCTGGAGGCTGAGGTGAGAGGATCACTTGAGCCCCTGCACTTCTGCCTGGGTGACAGAGTAAGATCCTATCTCAAAAAAAAAATGTGTCTGGAGTTGCTTTTGTTTCATAAAACATACTTTGTCAAGTGCTGACATAGGCACAGACTGGCACTTTATGTCTGTTTGTAAATTGATTGAACTGTCTTTGTTTTAGGTAAAGTCCCCCTTGCACCCCTTCTCCTGTTAGACAAAAACTTTAGTTCAAAGAGTTAAAACCTAATTCTGGTAACAATCCATTTTAGCAGACTTAGATGGTAATTCCTTGACCCTTTCACGTTTGTGTATAATTTGCCATTATTAAATCATTAGTGCAGTCAATTGATGTCTTCTAGATTTAAAAAAAAAAATTTGAGTATTTACTCTTAAATGTGATTTATATTACCAAGTAAATGAACTGAAACTTTTTATTCCTCTTTGAATGTATTATTACACTTGTACATGGTATCACTGTTTGTAATTACGAGCAATCTCTTACATTCTCAAAGGATATTACAAAATTAACCACTGATTCTAATAATCCCATCAAAAAATATGGAAAGACCCTTTATTTAATTAACAGGCATAATCCTTGCATTATTTACAAGTGGACATTGTGAGAGAGTGCTGGCTACACAGCTGGCTTTTGACACAAGTCAATCACCTGTGTTCCGGGCCCTCTGCTAGGTACCGAACATGCCCACATGCCTCACATGTGTCCTCAGATATCTCATGGCTCAGATATCTCGTGACTTAGGGGAAAACGCCTGTAGAGAAAGCAGAAAATGCAAGGGCTGTGGCATGGGCCATAGTTGGAGAAGTAGCATCCCAAGCCTGAGCCAGGGTTAGCTCACGCCCTTGCATGACAGCAGCAGGGCATGCTAGTAGGTCAGATCAGGATTATCCAAATCTCATGATGGAGCCCTAGGAGGACCAGGGAGGTCTGGTGGTTCTTCCAGACTCACGGGGCTGAGCGCTGCAGAGGGCGGGCATCACCCCAGGCCTGCCTTATTGCAGGCTCCCACTTGAACCTGTGGGTAATGAATGGGGCATTTCTAAGGCCGGAACAGAGCTGTCCATGAAGTGCTGTGATGAATCGAGCTTTCATTTGTTCTGGGCGCACTTGGGGAACAGGCACCTGGGCCAACTGTTGAGGCACATATGCCTCTGGTCATAGCTGGGAAGCCAGCAGGGGCTCTGGGAGAAGTTCAGGGAAGTAGCTGACATGGGGACAAGTCTTCAATTGTGTTCAGTCATCATTTCATTTGAGGTCCCCCTCTTCATGGCCACCGCACTTCAGCAAGCCATATTGAGGGGGAGAACCCAGTAGCAGAGCCCCCAAGTTCTTGAGAGAGGAGGACTCACGGGCTCTGGGGAGGGACAAAGCCCCCACCTTCTTGAGAGAGGAGGGCTCACATGCTCTGGGGAGGGAAGGGCCGTGCACTGAGGACCAAGACAGATGTCTGGAGTTTTGCTTGAAACCTAGCTTTATGATTTCTGGGGGTGTGTCTTTGAACAAGGTACTTTAATCTGTGAAGCTCAGCTTTTCATAGGCAAAAATGGGGACCGGCCCATGGAGGACCTCTGAACACAGCAGAATAATGAGAGAACATCTGCTGTGTGCCGGGCACTGTTCTAAGAACTTTGCCTGGGGTAGCCCTCCCAGAGAAGTTTTATGGTTATCCTGGTTTTATAGATGAAGGGAAGGGCACACAGAGAGGTTAGGTGAATTTTCCAAGTTCACACAGCTAGTATGTTGGGGGCCTAGGATTTGAACCCTAGTAGTCTAGAACCTCTATCCTTAGGCACATGCAACTGTGGATGCCCAAGAGGTAGAGCAATAGAACATATGGCTAGGAAGCCACAGGCTTAAGAATTAGACTGAAGAATTAAACCACAATTGAAGAATTTATGCAGTGCATTTCTTAAAAGAGACTACATGATAGAAATTTTTGAAAAAGCAAGAGTGCAGGTAATTTATACATTTGAAACCTCAGGTTTCATAAAGCACTATTTTTTGTTTTTCTATTTTGTTTTATCATCCATGGAAACAATTTTACTGTTTGGTTAGATTTCCTTGCTTGGAGATGTGGCGCTGTGTTTGGTTGTTACACCTCTAACTGAGAAAAGTTCAAACGCCTACCCAAAAACCATCCTTATCCAAGTTTCACTCTCAAGCCTTATGATATTCCAGAAAATATTTTTGGAACATAATTATGATCTGTTCCAGATGAATGGCTTTGTAATTAACTAGTGAGTCAAGTCAGCCCTTTGCTGTGTTGGAGGAGAAGACCAGGAAGCACACTCACCTGAGAATGCCCTGGGCTATGTTATAAACCTCTCGTAACCCATGTGCTCCTCTCTAAGCATGAAACGGGTCTTTTAGCTCATCCTGCAGATTTTTGAGGATGTTAGTGATTGTTTTGTGAAATGATGCTTCTGGTATATCGGCACATACTTGTATTTCATCATAGTCTTAGTTTACCTGAGGTATTAGTTAAAACCTCATCAGCAGAGTGAAATGTCAATATAAAAATTATTCTGAAGGCACCAGAATTAGGCAACAACAGTTACATTCAAGGAGATTAGAATAAACAAATCCAGTTGATAAATGAAATATTTATAGCAGTTATCTTCCTGTAAAGAAATGTCTTTTTACCACAATGAATACTGCCTACATTAACCTTATTTTCCTTATAAAGCAGCTAGGCATTTGTCTTGCATCTTCTCATGGCAAGCATATTTTTAGATATTATCATCTACACTTGATACGAAATTATGGAACTAATAGCTCTACCGTAATCTTTGTGAGGGAGAGCTCAGTAACTGCATTGCTGGTTCTCTCTACCCTCCTGAGAATGGATTCTATTTCATCTCTTCTGTTGCAGCTCCCAGAATGAAGACCCTTCCTTCCATTTTGACGGAAGTGGGTACTCTGTCGTGGAGAAGTTACTTCCGGCTACCGTGACCCAGATAATCATGCTTTTTAGTACCTTTTCACCTAATGGACTTCTTCTCTACCTGGGTTCATATGGCACAGTAAGAGTCTTTATGGGGCCCTAGGTCCTACCGTGTACACATATTTAGATTGCTATGAGATTGTTTATGTTTAATGAGGATTTACTAGTTAAATATGTACATATGTATACCATACAATTTTTGTGAGCATATACTAGTATTAATATGTGTATGTGCTAAACAATTGCTTCATTTTAAATTATTTATTATGTTAATACAAATTGGTTGCAGACCCTTTAGAAAATATAGAAGAACATCAAGTAGAAACTAGCCTTCTAGTCTTTACATATATTGATTAGACATTAGTTATTAAAATTTGAGCTCGAATAATATGTCTTGTTCTGGGTTCACTGTGACCACAGTGACATAATTTGAATTCCATCCACAGGACTTTCACATTCTCGTTCGCATCTCATGTGCTGGTGGTTTCTTTCAGTCTTCTGGTTTTATTTTTTAGGACTGGCCCCTTGTAAGTCTGAATGAAAAAGATAGAAGGAGATTCCACTTCTCTTACTGAATTGTCGATTTTGGTAACAATGAATAGTGTCTCGTTTCTATTAGTATAGTGTCCTAGAAAGCTTTTGTGGGCATTTTTGGTTTCATAGCCGATACACTCTGGCTGTGGGGCCAGATCCAGTTTTCTCAGTTTGACTTTAGAAAGTTTTGGGCATCCCTGATGTGAAGAGAAAGTGAAACTTGGGATAAAGCTATAACTGGGGAACTGTGTTCTCTTCTTTACAGAAAGACTTTGTATCCATTGAGCTGGTTCATGGCAGAGTGAAGGTCATGACTGACTTGGGTTCAGGACCCCTTACCCTTTTGACAGACAGACGTTATAATAATGGAACCTGGTACAAAATTGCCTTCCAGCGAAACCGGAAGCAAGGTATGGGCACAGATGGAGTCACCAGATGTTGGTCACCCTCATAAGAATAGAAATCTTTTCAAAATCAGCAGTCTTTATTCCACAGTAGTTTCCTGGGTATTTAATGATAGTCTTCTTCAAAGCCATCATTGTCTTTGGAATACTAACCAACAGGATTCACATTTTGCTGGAGGAGTGTTACACTTGCATTTGCCTGTGATTTCCAAGTGTGTTATTTAACATGAAATGCTGAATTGGAATCAGGAGTCAAATCCACTCTATTTTCTTCCACACACATACTGCTCTCATTTAGCAATGTGTTTTGACTTTGGTAAAGAGGATTTTCACTTGTCCTTCAGTAGCCAAGAACATTAGCTGATCATTGTAGAATCTAAAAGAATATGTCTTTGTAAATGAACTCTGTTGCCAGAAGTTTGCATTTTACTTTAACATGGAAAGGGATTTTCCTTTTCTTATCTCTTGACTGTGCTCTCCTTTAGGAGTCCTAGCAGTTACTGATGCCCATAACACCAGCGATAAAGAAACCAAGCAGGGTGAGACTCCAGGAGCATCTTCCGACCTCAACCGCCTAGACAAGGATCCGATTTATGTGGGTGGATTACCAAGGTCAAGAGTTGTAAGGTATGATATTAAATTGCAGAATTTTCATGTCCTTGATTTCTAACCATATTAGCTTGCTAGAGCTGAGAATGGATTGTATCACAAACCTGGTGGCTTGAGCCACGGAAATTTATTCCTTTCCAGTTCTAGAGACTGCAAGTCCAAAAGCAAGGTGTTGGCAGGGCTTTCCTCCTTTTGAGGGCTGTGAGAGAGAATCTGTTCCATGTTCCTAGCTTCTGGTACCTTCAGGCATTCCTTGGCCTGTGTTCTATGCCCAAATTTCCCCCCTCCCTTTTTTTTTTTGAGACAGAGTCTCACTTTGTCGCTAGGTGCCAGGCTGGAGTGCAGTGGCATGATCTTGGCTCACTGCAACCTCCGCCTCCTGGGTTCAAGAAATTCTCCTGCCTCAGCCTCCCAAGTAGCTGGGACTATAGATGCACGCCACCATGCCCAGCTAATTTTTGTATTTTTAGTAGAGATGGGGTTTCACCGTGTTGGCTAGGATGGTCTCGATCTCTTGACCTCATGATCCGCCCGCCTTGGCCTCCCAAAGTGCCAAATTTCCCCTTTTTATAAGGACAACAGTCATGTTGGATAAAGACTTACCTTAGTGACCACACTTTAACTTGACTACATCTGAAAAGACCTTTTTCCATATGAAGGTCACATTTGCACATTGGAA